>JAGDQP010033772.1:0-20493 GCA_022664845.1 Lepisma saccharinum | reverse complement strand
CTTAGAAATAAGAAATTTGTTGTTAGATATAAGGGTACTAAATCTTCAATCTATACTATTACCTCAGGTGTTCCCCAGGGTTCGAATCTTGGCCCTTTGCTGTTTCTCTTATTTATCAATGATATATCCGTGAATCTAACTTGTAAATATCTTCTTTATGCTGATGATATCAATTTTTTTCAATCAATTACACCCATTCAGGATCACTGCAAATTGCAACAAAATATTGACATTATTGAACAATGGTCTTATAAAAACTATCTTCCTTTTAATTTGAATAAAACGAAAGGAATAATTTTCTCAAGGAGAATAAGTCCCTCTGTATACAATTATAATATAGGTTCTAAGGTTATCAAGTTTCTGAATCATATAGATGACTTGGGTGTTACCCTGGACTCAAAATTACTGTTTAATAAACATTTGCAGAAAATGACATCTAAAGCCAGGAGAAATTTGGGTACAAAAAAATGGTTGTGTAGGAACTTTAATAATATTAATACGTGTAAGATTCTATATATGTGCAATGTTAGATCTCATTTGGAGTATGCTACAGTTATTTGGAAATGTGAACCTAAATATTTTGTACACAGTTTAAAATCTATTCAAAATAACTTTCTGGCCTGGTTGAAGTGGAAATTTAAGGTTTTTAATTACCTGAGCTTGACAAGTATTCGAAAAGAGATCTGTCTGCCTTCACTGACAGACAGGCGGAATTTATATGACCTAAAGTTTTTTCATGGTCTACTGCATGGGACCGTCTATCTTAAGCTTTTCATTTTTCTGCGAATTCCTTTCTGTCTAACTAGGAAGTTTGTTCCCTTTTCTTGTTTTAATTTTTCAAACTCATCTATTTATCGATCTATCTTTACCGCTAGTAAGTATTATGAAATTTTGGATCTCTTTCAACCTAAATTTCACATTATACGTAATCAATTTTTACATCTATTGAATTAATAGTTATATTTCTGGTGCCTTTCATTATTTTATCATCTTGTTTTTTTATCTCTCTGAGTTTTATGGTGTTTATGTGTCATTAAGTTAAATATGAAATTGCTAAACAGATACTACATGTTTGTGCTTTTAATTTTCTCTTATTTTTTTATTATCTGACTATATTTTTTCTGTTTTAATGTAATTTTTATTCCATATATGTCATATTTTTTTAAATCAATAATTTGTTTCAATATTATTGTATTATATGCATGCTACAAGCTATCTTTTGTATTTGCATTCAATCATGATTTGGTTATATGTTGCTCTATTTTATGCATGCTGCATGTAATTCTTTTTTCTATTATTATTTGTAATATGGCTATGTATTTTTTCTCTCTCATAGTTCTGTGTAATTTTATAATTGTATTCTTGTGGTGCACTAGTGGCAATTCCAGCTGTATGTTTACCAAATAAAATCTTTTCAACATTATTATTATTATTACATATTCGTCTGGTTTACACTTCGAGCCAAATGTAAAAGACATGGTTCAGAGCTGAAACCCAGTCCAAAACTTGACCCGATTGGCTCGGTCTTGTCAATCAATATTGTAATTTGAGACATTCCTTGAGAAGTGAGCTTATATACGGGGATTTCAGTTTTGAGAGTTTTCTTCAAACACAAAATTCTTTTAGAATACCCTTTCCGAGAAGGTGGGGGCTATTTGGATATCTCTGGCGGAATTTTTGCTTTTTTCCGTGGATATGAGGCTATTTCCAATTGTTATTACTTTCTTACAATCTTTCCGGCGTCGTATTTTTCGTATTCCCTGTCCCTGTCACTCCTGAGAGAAACACTGTAATCAAATGACACACAGTTTATAATAAGAAACTCATTCAATCTGTGATTTGCCCTCCTGGTCACCGAGTCAGACAGGGCCCCAGGCATAGACCCGATGACCTTGTTTTTTAATAGAAACACACATGTATACAGAAAATGCCACTTACCGTCCTCAAGATAATCCCCATCGGCATCCAGTGCCTTTCTTAACGTTCCTGCAGCTGCATAATTATCTGGCGGTAGAACTTTGGGTCTTTGAAGCAAAGAATGTCGTGAGTGCCTGCAGCAAGTCTGTCTCATTTCCGAAGAATTTCTCAGAAAGGTGGTTATCCAGGGAATGGAATATATTGGTGCAAGGTCTAGGGAGTACGGTGGATGACACAATGTCTCCCAGGCAAATCGCTGTATGGTATCCCTGGCGACCTGCGCCATGTTTAACCTGGCATTGCCTTCAAGGAACAGTACGCCATTGCGGTTCACCGGTACTGCCTCCGTCTACTGCCCTGTCTGTTGCACACAACCCAACTGCTGCCAGTACGGGTCCGCATTGATGGTTTGGCCTGGTGGTAGCAGGTCGTAGATCGCAACTTGGCGACTAGTCCACCAGATGCAGATCTTTGCATGGCGGTATAGGTGGCCTTGTAGTGTGAAGCACAGGATCCCGCGGTAACAAGCGTGTCCAGCACAATTGGAAGTCTTATTTATACATGACCCACTTTTCGTCACTGTGGAGTACTCGATCGAATGGGGATGTTGCGGTTCTGAAACCAAAAACAAAACTCGTTGCCTTGTTGGCTTCCGGCAGTGTGTGTGTGGTGCTCACTTGTTCAACTTGTAGGCCTTCCCTATGCGTTGTGAGCTCGGATCATTTCATCAGAAATCTGTAAGCATTCGACAAACTCTCTACACGTCTGGCTGCTGTCATGCTCTATGGCTGCCTTCAGGGTCTGTGGGCGCCCGCTGTGGGGTTCTTCACACAGGAACATATCTCCTGACCTGAATTTCTGAAATCAATACCTGGCGGTGTGTTTATGAATATCATTATCTCCAAAGGCTTGATGTATTCGGCGATTTGATTCGGCTGCGGACAAACCCACTTTAAAAATTTAAAGCTTACAACCACCAACAAGCAGCTTCAACAACTCAATTCGCCTTTGCCACTACTCGAGCTGACTGCTGTGAGTACACAAAGTTCCTGTCTTGGTCACGGTCAACGTTACCACTTCGACCCCGATCGCTTTTTTAGCACCTGAGACACATATTTCCATATCAGTGATGGCGTCTTCCATGCGACGTCAAAAAGAGGAAGAAACATCTGAGTTAGTTTGTAGTTTAATCTAAATGTTACAAAAAGTGCGAACTTTTGGTTTATATATTAACTTTATTATTGGTTTAATATTTAATTATTTTAATTGGATGTTCAAACCTGTATGTAGCTGTTAATCAGTATTAAATAAACAGGCAAAAAGGCTTAGTGCGCGTGGTCATTATAATTTTATTCGCATCGACGGTTAGAATCCACTTTAAACTTGGTACTATTTCCCAACTGTTTCGTAACTTTGTCCAGGATCTTTAAATGTTATTTTAATTCAAAATAACACATAGTTATTGTGATGGAATTATGCAGCAAATTCAAATGTTGGGAGATTAGTGTTGTTGTGAAAACTCTGTATGGGTTGTCGATATATTAAATGGCTTCCACAGTACACGGCTATATCGCGATTGTGGTTCATCAAAGTTTATCACTTTAAAAACGAAAAGGAAGTGGGATTTTATGCACAAATGAAAAATTAAAGCATCAATTGACATACAATTTGACTATGCTGCTGTATATCATATTAAGATATGCTTTTTTGAATACATAGAGAAAAGTAAATAAGTTCCAAGTGTGGTTAGTTGATTCATGGGGGTTATAAGAATTTATTCAGGGGTTAATTTCGGTTTCAGTTTTTGCCCTGGCTCATTGTTTGGAAAGGATTCCATTTTGAGGTAGTATAACGGACATTGTAGGATTTTGCTTGGTTCGGACAGGCATCTGGAAATTTTTACCCTGCCCGGTGAATTTATTACAAAAATGTTCCTCAAGGCCCTGGACCACGGCAACTACGCTCGTGGTCTTTCTATTCAGGCGAGTTCTTGCACCGCTGCTTTTCTATAGAAATATTATTTCTGAATTTTGTCCCAAGCGGTTGAGTATTACGTCGAATAGTTTATAAGTCTTCTGCGTTTAGACCTGAGAAGCTACGTGATCATACGAACGCGTTCTCGAGCACGAATTCCTTTTTTTTATGATTTTTTCTTGAAAATAGTTATTTTTTTAAAAAAATGGAACGTTAACTGATTTAATTTCCTTTTAAGGACAAACGAGTAAACGTTCCCTTTTAAGAGGAACGGATGTAGCCAAAATCATTCCTTTTTCTGTGATCTGGAAACGCTTTCTTTGCGCGACTGTAAATAAAATTCATTTTTGGCGAATGTTTTTTGACTCTAGGATATTGTTGGAACTGAAAAAAAAAATGTTAGAACGCGTGATTCACCGTCCTTGTCCATTGAGTCAAGATCAGAGACCCTGTTTTACTAGTACAGGTTGATTTTTTGCTAGAACGTTTTGAGGAACTTGAACATAATCATCGCTGAAATGGGTCACCGAATCTATGTTTTGGACCCGGCCTCACCTGGTGATCTGGAGAACAAACAAGAGGTTACAAATATTTCCTTGCGTATGAATATCTTTTTTGTAAGGTGACCGGGACTGAAGGTGTTACGCCGAGAACACGATGAATACAGGGCACGAGCCACATTTCATGTCACTCATTTTGAGAGCAGGATATTTATTGTACACAGCAATCTAATATAGCTGCCTTGCAAGTTAGTGCCTTGGATTTACTAAAAAGTCCTCAAGTTTTGAAGATAACGTGGTGAAGATGTCCTCCATGAGAGTTAAGAAAGCGAATATCTTGGATTCACAAAGTAGGTCTGACATGTTCATTGTCCTCCGTGACAGTCGAGTCATTGCTGCCATACCCTAGGTTCTTTGCCATGACGCGACATAGAGTGTTCTGCGTTACATTTGCAATATCCTGACGAATTTAACTTTTAAGGCTATTTAACTTAATGACAGTGAAAACTTGAGTTTTCAAATAACACAATAAAAAGTGTCACACGCTCGATATTTTCAGGTGACCGGACGGGATTTCGACATGTACGGGTAATTATCCTGTACGGATCCAGTTTCATTCCACTGACTCACTACTCATTGAAGCCCCACATTGCCGATAAACACCAAATGTCCGACGAAATTTCTATGCACGGATAGAATCAACTTGCTTAACACGAGCCGGTCGAGCGGTCTGCGGCGGTAGGCCATCGGCTCGAAGGTCTCGGGTTCGAATCCCGGCAGGGACATGGGTGTGGATTTTAACAGCTAAAGACGAATCGTGACGGGCCGAAGTCCAAAGTTACTAGACTGGCCCATATAAAAATAAAGTTTACCAAAGCTTTTGCTTAACACGAACTGTTCCACACAAAATATGCGCTGCTGCACGACCAACGGTTCATTGTTAATTGAATCCAAGACCACATAGAATGCAACCATCGCTGTCAGCGACACTCTCTCATAACCACACAAAATGGTTACCAACTCAAAGTGGATAACGTTAAATGCCGCACCCTGTACAACTCCAAAAATTCTAAGTTCATTATAGTTCCGAGACATGTTCAATCAGGTCATTCGGGTTAAGTTTCGGATTGGTCCACCGGATCGCCTATGTTCGTGTCAGATCGGGTCAATAAAAGTGACCCGTTTTCAGCTCTGAACGTAATACATTTCTTTTTCAATTCAAGATTCTGAACAGAACTCGAAGATAGTTCTGAATGATAAGGAAGTAAGCTTTGAACGAGAGTTCCATTTTTTACTAATCTCCCCGAAGAGTAAGACTATCTACGTTACATGTAATGCTTTACTTTTAAGGAAACTCTCTTTCAAATTCAAGACGACAAAGCGATGTTTCCTCGTTGTGATTGTTAAATCTAGGTATCATCGGGTCATTCGCAGAATAAAATCGTTTGCATAACCTCATTCAGGATGAGTGGTAACATGACTCGAACCCGTCAACGTTAAACCACACTCCTTGACCTTAACCATTAGACTACGGTGGATGGGTAAAAATTAAGTTCCTCAATAATGGGTAAAAAATAAAATCCTCAATAATAATGAATATAAAACCATTACGTGAAATCAAACAAACATAATTAACCAACCATCTGTGTCTTATTGCGTGTTTCTTTAACATCCGTTACTGCGCATTCTTAATTTTGATATAACTTTCAAACAAGCGTCTTATTTTCAACCTCCTTTATCTTAATTGCTTTCAGGAAACAAAAGCAGATTTTCGCACGTACATTTATCTGATATTTTCCTGGTAGATGTTAGAGAGAACTGGGTTGCATAAACAATGATCTTGATTCTATATAAACCACAAATTTGTCTTATTTTTTCCTTAATAGAGGGCACCACTGAATGATCTTTGTACAATCGTAATTATTTCCTTCTTGTTGTTCCTACAGATTTAAACACGTTGCGGAGGATAATTTGGATTTAATATCGTTGGAGAAAGTAATACGTAATTGCCTTTAAAATATGGACGTGTTCATGTGAGAAAGAAAGAAATGAATCAACTCTTGTTTGGCCTTCAATCTCTGAACAACTCTCGGCCATTTTGAAGTTGTTACGAACGAGAGAGGGAATTAATGTGAAGATTTCATCAGCACTAAAATTAGACGGACTCCATGTTCCGGTTTGACGAAAAGAGACCTGGTTTGAAGGTCCTGGTTTGTTGTTACGGTCGGTTCGTTAGTTGACCCGTTACGCAATGACAATAATTATTATTTTATTTGTACGACTTCTTATCTAATTTTGAATTTATTTATGGCTTTTAGGCCTCTCAGCCATAGTCCATGTTTGACTAACGAAGAGGATGTTAGAAGGTAGTTGGGCACGGAATATTTTATAGGTACCATCTCGGTATTTGCCTTGTGTGAGTGAGGAAAAAACTGAAAAACATTTCTTATTGAGTAAAATTAAGGAAAAATTTGCTAGAGTCTCTATGAGCGAAACGTTTAAAGCTAATTTATAGGTTAAATTGATAACTATAGCCTTAGCCTATCACAAGGGCGAGGCACGACGTTGTTCAACGAAAACTCTATCCAGATATGGATAGCAAGCTAGCGGTCCAAGGCATTTTGTACCATCCCGTTATTCGGCAGGTGAAACTGTGAGAAGACCAAGATAACCTCAGAATAAAGAAAGAGTTGTTGGATCCGATCGTGCTTTCTTCTGGAGTTATTATTATTATTATTATTATTAATGATTTACCTTATCATAAGTCTGAGTAAAGACAAATAGATATACAAGTTGACTCGATCAACGTCCTGGTTTGCAAACATATAAAAACAATACTTTATTTCTGATGATGTTGAGACAAAATGGTTTTCGAATATTTAATTCTGCCCTATGTTTCCATAGCCTCCCACATGACAAGATGTTGTTTACACTGGATTGATGAACTTCTTAGACATAACCAGGCAATGCCAACACTATAATGGTATTCTTTGCGTGGACATGAAGGTGTATGCCATCACAAAATCTATGTAGATTTGGAGCATTGTATCTTAAGAATTGTGCAACAGTTAGCTCTTAAGAATAGGAGATTTCCATCGAGGGAAAGTGTGGAAGGGTATTGGGTTAATATCTGGAAAGGAGTGGAGTAGAGGAAATGTTTATAAAGGAAAAATGTACGGAAAAGCACCTAAGTCTTCCATTCTTAGTGGAAATCAATGTAACAGAGAATAAGAGCACATAAATTACTGTACGAGGCCATAAGAAGAAGTCAGATGCACTATTACTTGTCTGATGATCTCTCCACAAGCAACGATGAGAAGATGTTGGTTATTGACTGCATTCCATTGATCACAATCCTGCAACATGTTATATGGCGAGAACCAGATGAAGTGATTAAGTACATGACAACGTAACTCCAGCCATTGATAAAATCCACGTCATATTTGACAAGTATATCACCGATGTTTCAGCACATATTTTATACTGGTAAAGTTACTCCGAAATGGCAGAAATTCTTCTTGACTGTGTTAGAGCGGAAAGATATGGAAATTTGCACCTTCACTTACACACTGTGAACTGCGTGATATCTTAAACTTCAATAATCCACACTATGCAAGATGGATCAGCTTAAAGTTACTTAGCTTATAACTAGTGAAAGATTGCCAATTGAAATCCAGCAAGTGTTTGAACCAGAAAATTTCACAGTTAATCGTACTTCTGGTTGTTTTAATCTGCTCGCATCGGAACATGCTTTTGAACAGACAGTGATTGTTCCACTAAGATTGAAGGGGTGTTATAGGCATATCAGCGAGGTCTTCCAGTCGTGAAAAGTGGCAACTTCTGTATCACAGGAAGAGCACCATGAATGGTACTGCACTGTGACCTTGACTGGTTATGTTGATCAGTATCATTATACTGGATGGTCCGAGAAACAAAAATTCTAGTATATATTGGAAATGGTATTTGCGTTGAGAAAGATAAATAAACATGTAAGATTCTTTGAAACTAACGTAAGTTATTTTTTTTGAATTTACTATGCTCTGACTATAAGTTGGAGATTATTTACATACTGACAGAAAAGTAATTTGTTACTACATAAATTTAAGTGAACAAAGTAATCTAAAAAGCCGCTCTCATGCATGCAAATCGAGGAATTAACGAAGTTTCCAATCCACTACAATTCTGCGTAAATCACATAAACCTGACAAAAATGAAATCAAGTCTGGATGCTACATACTTACAACTCATGAAAAGCAATGAAACCACAGCTGATGAATGCCATTATGAGGAGTTTGTTCATAACTGTCAATTACTTGTGAGCTTTCATCTTTCCCAAGTACTTCCCCTGGCTTCAAATTGCAAGTACTGGCAGCAATTTTCCACACGCACAAGTGGATAAACTGACTGGATACTTTCACTATCATGTTGATACCACTTCATCATAGATCATGGATTCGAAACAGATATAAAGTGACTCAGGCTCTATTCATGATCCATCCATCATGGATCCATCATGATCCATCCACTTCTCCTGATCTCGTGGATCCCTTTAAATGTGTAACTTGTGTTAAAGCTTCCTGTATGTGCAGAGAAACTATGGTGAAATGCTGTCAATACTGTTCATGTGGTGTCAGGTGCAAGAACACTTTGAATGTGTAATTTTATATGCAGGTAACCACTACACTTCTTTTCTAATGTTAATAACATTAACAATTAATATTATATAAAATGTTAACTAATTACACGAAATGAATATGTTTCACCGTTATATTTTTAAAATTCTGATTCACAAGTAATTTTATGCATATATGGACTTACTTGAAGATAGTGTTCGCATTCAACACATACCTTGATGACTCGTGAACGGTTTGACGTAAAGAAGTAAACAATATATCCAAGCAATATCTGCTCATGTTGAATAATTTTGGTTAGAGATAATAATTTATTTCCATTTATTAAAAGGGTGCACATGAAAAGGTGAAACTTGTAGGACCACGCGGCGAACATATTTGATTTCGGCCGCCATCCTAGGTTTGCCCTACCTGTGAACTTTAGCATCCTAGTCACCTTGGGATCACAACTCAAATACCACCTCTGGCATTCGTTTACCTCTGACACTCTCTCTAGTCTTGTACTAATAGTTAAAAAGATACCCTGATGTCCATTTAAAATTGTACAGAGAAGAATGTGTGTTTAAATGTGAAATTAAATCAGTTACGCAGTTTTATATTTTACCTGTTTATTGTCATGGATGGTAGAGTGGTACATATTTGATCATTTCAAAATGAATTTAAAATTTCTAGAACGGAAATTGCAGCAGCATCAACTTTTCCCCATTAATTTATTGCTGACATATTAGCGAATACGTCACCATAATATTACAGACCTGCAAATATGTTTCTCGACAGGACAAGGTTATTTCCATCCTTAAGAAAATGATCAGAATTGTACCTACGTAGGTACAATACTGATCACTTTATGGTACAACGATCAACACTAACCTCTCTAGTATTCATTACGAAGCTAAACACTCTTACGTACAAATACACAAGAAATGCGTCCTATAGGCCTAGTAAGTACAGCTCTAACAAAAGTTTCTGAGTTCAATCCGTATATTAATGAAATTCTTTATCTTAATTGCCACTTCTGCTAGACTTGTATTGAGAAATGAACTTTCTTACTTCTTATATTTGATCATTAGGAACGAAAGAGAATTTTGTTCTGAAACGACGTCAGAAACGTATTGGTGGACACTTTCTCCGATCAGTGAAAGAGTACTTTCCGTACTGCTCCTTAAAGAAACAAAATTGGATTAGAAAATTTAAAATGAACAAAAATTTAAGCATAATATGTCTATCAAAAGAAAATTTTGTCTTAATAATTTACAAGCACTTCCCGCAAATAAATTGCCTTGTTCCTTTAGCGCCATAACACATACTTCGTGGTACCAGTAGTTCCATCTCTTGACACCTTACCCAGTTCGCTTGGGAAACTGAGGCTGCACTGTAGTAACTTACAAAACGTACGTACATTGTCTTTATGAGGTGACTTCAGTCTTGCCAAATCTGCTTTACTTCTTTGACCGTTGTTTGAATGCCATGTTTACTTCCAGATGAAAAATTGTTTCGCGTTCTATAACGTAAAATAATAGTGTAATTGAACTACTCCGCTGATCGAAATTGTACCATTTTCGCTGATGAGAAAAGTACCACATTGTGCATGGAAAGGGAAATATCTATAGATCCGTTAGCACTCACTAGATGGCTGCAAGCGTCAAACGTTACAAACAGAAAGTTTGTGACCAATGAACATGATTCAACAAAAATTCATTGCTTTAGGTTCACCTACACATACCCCCCCCCCCAAAGAGGCACTAAATCTACCAAAGTCAAACTCCCCTTTCAATAAAGAGTTGATGCTGCCATCTCCAATAGTCCGCAGAAATTCGTGAAATTTTCTCGCAAAGCAAAAGACAACATACGCCGCAACTCAAACGTCTCAAATTAGTGTTGCCGCATGCAAAGAATCAAATATACATGTTTTCCTTACGTGTGATCGAAATAGTACCTATATCGGAAATGAACCACTCTATCAAATTTGTTTACTTGAGAAGTACGTAAAAAACAGTTTAAAATATTTTTGTATCGTATTTAAAACACATTTCTTTCACAAAATCTGGTAACATTCAACAGGAGGACATTCTTTTTTAATGAACATAATTCACAACGGCATCGAGAGTGGGGAAAAGATTTCTGAGGCCGTAGAACACAGCATTTTACACTCACTCATATGTTGGATATTTTGGAAAACAGAACTTTGGAAGCTTTTCGCAGAAGATGAGATATATCAACCTTCCATCCTACAAGTCGAACACTGATTCAGAACATGTGGCCATCAGGACCGGATTTATGCGACTGGGCGCCCTAGGCCCATGACTATCAGCGCCCCTATCCTTCCCCCGTCACACCTCCCGTCCTTTTCCCCTTAAAACTTAGACATTATAAAGCCAGTTATGAACGAAGGGGTTACCCGGATCAAAGGTGATGATGTTTGCCGCTCCCACTATATGACCCTTAATGTTTATTTTTTTGCCGATTTTTTTTGTCTCGCCTCATTGAATAGTAATTTCTAATTTTTCCCTTGTAAAGTGAGCCCCTGTGAAATTTGCGCCCCTAGGCCAGGGCCTAGTGGTAAATCCAGCCGTGGTGGCCATTGTTTCTAAAGCATTATACATGGTAGACAGCCAGAATAAACCTAATTTTTGGCTTCTACAATTCCAACAGAACTTTCCTAGCTCCTAGACTTTTAGCAGCCACTACTGTGATTAGACTTCCAACACATTTCGTAGATCTTAAATGATCAATCTTCATGCCAAAGCATTAGTTTGATAGATTTAAGTTGCATCATGCTTAAAGTCATCAGCGTTCCTCTGGATCCACATAAACCCAATTTAAATTTGATAATGAGTACAATTCTTTCAACGATAAGCACACCATTGCTTTTCTGGTTACACTCATCACCACTTGTACACTGAAAATCTCCTGGCACAAAAACTTCACCAAAAATGGACTTTATTGTATATGAACGCTTGTGAACTTGATGTAAACTTACTGAAAAAGATGTGCTGTTTTGTATGTTCAATGTGACTTTATATTCGCTTCTAACATATAGCGCATATTTGGCACACATAAAGTTCACATTGACCGTACTTCACATTATACAGTATACAGTTCGTTATCAAATTACTTTTAGTACATTTGCCTCTATTAATGAACTTTTTGTGTGTAAATTGGGTATCAGCAACAGTTCATGTTATGCACTCACTATAAATATGGTCTAACAGTTCATATGAACTACAAACGTGGTAAAACAAGCATTTTCGGGACATACGTATTGGGAGTATAGTTTGATTTTCAGTGAGACACATGCCCACTTCTCATTTTTTTTAAAATTCAAGTTCAGATTGCATTTCTTGTGATAAGTTCATTTTTAGCAAGCTTTTAAGATTCAAAAATTTTATAATTTTTGAAAAATATGTTCGTGACCTCACCATACAGCAAGTCCACAGAAATGCAAAGCATTGCAGGCACATATTTGACCATGTGTGTTTGGTGTTTGAGCTGATAGCATATTTGGCAACACTGTTATCCGCTTTGTTTGTACATTTTACATTTTTTCCTTATTTTAATATAATTTACTATTACTTTCTCTCTACCACAAGAGGAACAGATAGCTACTTTCTTGCCGAACGAGCCTTATAACAAGCCACTACCCGGACGGAAGGTGACTGTACCATACCAGTTGAAGATGGAGCATCCTATATATACTTCATATGAAAACATTTTGTTATCAATTTCGAAGAGAGATATCTACATTTGTTTACTAGTGTTCAATTTGTTTAGGGTAATTCTCAAGGTTTGGAGGTTAATATCCATACTTTCCTGATAAAAACAGGTAATGACACGCTCGCCCTTAAAGAATCATAATTAATAACGATATTGTTTCCACCTACCAATATTGACGTTCCGATATCAGATAATGCGAATCTACATCTAGTCTCATTGTTATAGAATTACGGCAAGAGATAGATCTTATACCATCAGCAAAACTTTGAGGTACTTAAAATACATTTTAAAAATGTAGTTTATCTTACATTTATGGACCAGCAGATAGGTAATTACGTGCCTAAGGTATAACATCCATCGCCTAATACTCGCGAAAGGAAGAGAAAGCTAACGTACAAAACTAGTTCTAGGTACAATACAAGCATCCAAGCAGCCCTGGAAAACCTCCATCAGTATAGCCGGCAGCAGGTCTCAAAACTGATGTAACCAGGAGACCACAGGGTTAGGTAAAAAAGGACCAATATATTTTTCTCATCTCACCTTTGCTGATAGAGTGTACACGTCGTTTTTTAATTTTATCCTATATTGTATGGCTTGAACATTCCTCATCCAGCATTCCTTCAGAGAAAAGACTGGAGAAGATAACAGCCCTGGCTTTAATCTAGATACCATCCCTACACGAATTGGTGAAGATGAGCGGGAAGCCCTAGAAGACCTCAACCTGAAAGGTCGACAACGAAACTTGAACTCATGTGTTTTCCTACATTAAATACGAAGACAGCGACTGTAGCCATTAGACGGCACACACTTTGTATCCATATAATTTTACATTAAATCACGCTTATTGAATCCAAAGCCTTTACACCCATGAAATGTCTTTTAAAAGACTCTGCAATCATCGTATTTGCTTCGGCTATGGCTACCAGAGTTTTACTTTCCACTAGACGTGGGTTTTGTCTCTAATCATGCATTTTTAACTGGTAATCTGGTTGTCCTTGCCAAAGACGCAATGTGAAGGAAAGAACATCCAGAACTTGGAAGTTTCTCGTATAGGAGAAAGTAATTCAGTGAGATGCACAAATAACCCCAAAATGAAAGAGATTCTAAAAAGTTAACAATTAGAAAGAAGGCGTGTTAACATTAGTAAAAATGCTATAGCATTAATCTTGTAATGATGTACAATAAACACAAATTTGGAAACAGTTTTGATTTAATGGTACATGTCTGTAATTGAAATAATGTCATGACTAAACAGCTGGGTGTTGTATTGGATTGAGCTATTTTCTTGGAACAGAACAAAACGCACGCCTTTATTAAACGAGGACACACCTCGGAAACTGAACTGTCTGACATACTTCAATGGAATTCATAATCACTGTTTAAGCTGTTGGTTACCAAGATGGAGATCGGCAAAGGCTGGTGAGAAAGGACAGGGTGCTGGAATCGAGAGCCAGGAAAAAGAGGTCCAGCAACAACAAAATAATTCTTGTTTACGCATTCAACGCACATAGAAACACACACTCTGCGTACCAAAAAGGGCGTTCAGAATTAACTTTCACTCTCTTTAACTAATTTCAACCAGAGCAGTCAGTCTTTAGCTGTTCCGCCTACGGATCAGGGTTGGAAACTAATAACCGAAAATATAGTGTTTGCCGTGAAAATTATAAAATGCCTGATATTAGTGTTGTGCCCGAAAGAGGATGACGATAACGCGGAAACCCAAGACATAGACAATCGAGGATTATATTTCTGATAGTGCTTCTTCTTGTCTTGTTTTATTTCTCATGCTACAAAAATGCTCTTGTGTAACACTCAAAATGATCATATTTAAAAAAGTCATGGAGTAACTTCTTACGCGGTGTGATTACAAACTTTTACCTTAACACGATAAATAGCACTGTTCCCCTTAAAACTATTCACACTAAAACAATTGTTTTTGAATAATTTTTAGCACTTTCTGCACACAATTTTTGAGCGCTTTAATATGCTTGAATAGGGAACAAAAAGTACAGACTGTGTGCTGAAAAAGTACAGATTTCCAGTAGTTTATTTTCAGAATGCTAAGGCTCGCAGTTCTTAAAAGGTGCCACTGTTCACATCCTCAAGACATGTTTGGTCATATATAAATATATAAATCACAGCCATATTCAATCCACTAGTGGATGAGACCTCTCCCCTAAGGGAGGAGTTGGTCTACCGCTCCCACGCTGACCAGACGGGTTGGGAGAGGTTTGCTCATATATTAAACAAATAATGCAAGAGGATCCATAAGGCGGCCTTTAAAAAAAGCCTTTGTCTTCTACATCACATCTCCTTTCTCGGCATTACCTTATCAGGTGCTTATCAGATGTCTTCTATACATAACTCTATACTACATGCAGTAGTACCAACAGTGTTAGCAATGCAGAATGGCAGAATTTCTTAGTTCGAAATACAGAAGGGGGAACTGCTCGCCTTCGAAGGGTTCTTGTACAGTATTAATAGACGTGTTAAAGAGAAGACATATTGGAAATGTAGATGTGGGTGCCAATCTACAATTGTTGTTTTTATTGACGTTGTTTTATCAAAGAACGGTGTGCACTCTCGTGGAACAGAAAGGAATATAATTGAAGCCATGCGTTTAATAGATAAGACGAAGTCTGAAGTGTTCGAGAATCCTGTTGAGGCAGATATATGAAATGGTTGCTGGTTCCCAGAGAAATATGGAACCATTGCGACAATATTGAAGCAAGAAGCACTAATATTGTCAAGGAGTGGTGGCATTCTAAATTAAACAGAAAGCTAACAAAAGAACATCCCAATACTTTTACATTCGTGCAGCTTCTACAACAGGAACAGAGTGAAAATGAAGCTTCTACGTTAATGTTGGAGATAGGAAAGAAGCCAAGGAAACAAAGCTTAAAGACGAGTTCAACAAGATATCAAATCACTAAGAAGCAGGCTGGAATCGCGTGTATTGGACTTGGTGGTTTGCGTTGATGGTACATTTTGAACAGTGATGGTCAGCTCTTTTGTTAAATTGAATTCGTTACATTGACGATATGTGATATTTTGTATTGCACCTATTTACATTGACAATATTCGTATGAAAATATAAATATATGTGATACTATTGCATGTAGGATAGAGTAATGTATAGAAGACATCTGATAATCACCTCATAAGGTGATGCCGAGAAAGGAGATGTGGTCTAGAAGACAAAAGGCTCTTTTTTAAGGGCCGCCTTATGGATCCTCTTGCATTTTTTATTTAATATATGACCAAACATGTCTTGAGGATGTGAACAGTGGCACCTTCGAGCCTTAGCATCCTGAAAATAAACTACTGGAAATCCGAACGAAATTTTGTTGTGAAATGACTTGATATTATAGCACAGTAAGTTTGTTTCGTGTTCGTTTAAGCTGCAATGTAAAACGACTCTTGCAATTGAGTCCATTAATTTTCCATTTCTCTGCAGATATTTATAAAAATCACATTCATGTTTACAAAAGCAAAAGTGAATAATACTGCTAATAACAGATCTCCATCCTAGTCATTTTTCCTGGAAGAATAAGTAGAACAACATCCAAAATTTATTACGTAACTAACTAACTAACTCTATGGCTTATGGAACTCGCAAATTCATCGCCGCAGTAACAAACGTTCGCCATTGGATTTCTTACATAATCTGTTAGAATTACTAAACAGTTTATTACAGTCATTACAAATATTCTGCATGAAAACACGCTAGGAGACGTCCAGTTCGGAGCTGTATTTCCCTAAAAAAAATCCCTCCGTGCATAAAATTCCCTGTCTCGAAAGATTAGATAGAAAAGATAAGATCATTGGAAATATTTTCTACAAAGTGCTGGAGGGCCTTTAGACAGAACAGGAATTAGTCAGAACGAGAAGACACCGTGAAAATGATCATTAAAAGTAGCTGAATTATTTTCGAAAACAACTAAATGTGTATGTAAAAAATTGTGATCAGAACACGTACGGTAGAAACAAGTTTTGATCTCCGATCACTTCCCGTTTACAAATTTGGTAGCTTTTGTATCTAGACCTACTTTTTGGAAACATTTTTTTTTCTCAAAATAATAAAGTAAACTTGCTACAATCGCCTTTAGATAATATTCCTGTATTAATAAGAAACTTTGGTAGTTAGGAATGCTAAAAAGTTTGCAGGAATGGGATTCGAACCTAGGCCACCTAAGTAATATTCTCACGCATTACTGAATTTTTAAAAATATTATTGAGAAATCAGGTAACATAGGCCTACAAAGAATGTTATCTCCGCATGCACTTCTTCTTAAATACTTTACAAATAGCTACGTTTGACAGCGTCTGTCACATTCCTGGTATCTACAATATCATTGGCTACTAAGGACCTGATATCTTCAGGTGAACCAGTTTCTAATGTAATATGATATTTTAAATAATAAGATATCCTTCCTTCCGAGAACTATGTAACTAGAAACAGCTGTGTGCGTGAAAATTGACAAGTTGTTTGTGGCATGGTGAATAATGACCTTAACAATTCTTTTTACATGAAATTGCATGATCAATGCCGCAAGAAAATCGGTCCACGTTTTTCGCTGTTTTTTTTTAATATGTTGAATATATATTTATGGCCTTTAGGCAACTTCTGGCTAACACCGCAGTAGTATAGAGATGAGAGTATGTTGAAAGGAATTTGGCCAGCACACTTTGGAGGTATCATCCTGAGCTTTGCTTGATCTGACTGAAGAAAAGGCCTGGAGGAAACCTCAATCAGCGTAGATTAATCCTAAGATTGCTCCGGGCCTTTCGATTACTAAGACAACCCTCAGTTAACTGCGCTTCGGCCTCTCGGTGTAAAATAAGTTGAGTGCTCAAATTGTTTGACATACTCATATTCGCTTAAAACAGAAAGCTTGTTGGGGTTCGCAGGAGTTTGATAGACACGGTGCCAGGGCGCAGATCGCCGTTTAAGCTACTCTGAAGGCCTGGTATCTACTTTTCATACTCTGCTTTCCCGGAAGAGTGTTCACGAAAAGGCGTCATCCTTCAGACATATGACGAGGCTAGGCTATAGTTATCCTTACAACTTATATAATAAATAAAAATAAACTTTTAAAATCTTATCGTATAAAGATGGTAATATTTATGCAATTTCCACTCCTGCTTCTGGTATAACAGACTGAGTGACTATTAGGAAGAATGTGGGGAAAGAAGTTAAGAAAAAAGAAAAAAAAACTGAAGGTATTTTTCTCAGTTCCGCTACGCTCTGATGAAAACAAAAGTCGTGTTGTTACGTCCAACAGCCAAGCCTTTTCTTCCATTTTTAAGCTAAAACAATATAGGCAAGGAGGAGCAGGGGGACTGAAGAAAGAAGAAAAAATCACTTTCTGTGCTCGGTACGGGAATTTGCATGGCAACCTACTACTTCTTTGAAACAAATTGACTGTTTAAGGAAGAAAAATCCACCTACACTTTCATGGCCTAGGCCTACTCCACCCTGTTCAATAACTGTGCTTTAGAATCTACCGGTGACTCACTAACATCATGACCTACTGGTAAGTCCAACGAAAATGAACAGACTTTAAAATGTCACGAAGAAAAGTTTCCTGGAACAGTAGTGTTTAATCTACTTATTACACGTCTTATTAAGAGCATAGGAAGTCGTGACAGCCGGAAGATTTTTTGCAGATGCAGATGGAATATTAAAAAGTTGATCTGCTATTCCAAATTCACCCAGAGAATTTGGTCTAGCTATTACACATCGGCATTCAGGCTGACCGGGTAGTCGTGCGGTTTGGGGCACTAAGCCAGAGACTCGAAGGTCTCGGGTTCGAATCCCGGCTGGGGCATGGATGTTTGTGGATTTTAGAGACTTACCAGCTAATGAACTCGAGATGTGGAGAAGTCATTAGTTACTAAAATGGCCAAAAATTCAATTTTAAAGATCGGCATTTAGTTTGAGTCATTCAGTGAGCCTTCCTTCCAGGGTTTACCTTTGGTTCCAAGCTAGTTGCCGAACTTGATGGTCATTATCCATTGAATGTCACTTGCGTTCTGCACATTATAACTGTTACTACCAGTCAATACATATCATAACTCCCGTCACAAAGTTTAAAAATCGTGACCTTCGGTTAGACGGCCGGCAGACGTTAAGGCAGGTGGGTCAGAGTCGTACTGCGGGTTATCCTGAAAGAGATTCTTTAAGATTTTCTTTTTCATTTTCGCCATGCAAACGCCGAAATTGTATGTCAACATAAGCTCTGGATGCTACCTTCGCCACCTCTCCTCCCAGAAAATTGATCCAGTAGAGATCTTTTAGATGTGTGACCGGCGTAGACCACAGCTGTCTGTTTGATCGTTGAGATGCATTTGGTTCTTAAATAGAAAATATCACCATTAAATATATATAAAAAACTAGTACCGGTATTCTGTTGGTGCGAATGAAATTATCGCTTTGACGTCTGATGGGAATCGCAACTCAGTAATACAATCCACGCGTCTAACGTTACAAACTCTGTATACGTTCAACAAATAGGCTGGGTTATACAGTCAGGAGGAAGTGCGTTGTTGAACAGGGTCGTATGAAAGTGCACCATGTAGAGGATACTATTACGAGTGATTTTTCGTTATGAATTCAAACTGGGGCACTCTGCACAACAAGAAGTAAAAAACAAAAACAGTGCATTTGGACAGGAATGGTGACTGAAAGCATAATTCGACGTTGGTTTGTCAAATGTCGTCCCTGTGAAACAACATTACAAGATGGGTCCCGTGAGTACGACCAACATCATGTTCGGATGAGCTGCTCACGAACACCATGGAAGAGAACTCTTGGAAAAGTGTTCGTATCATTGCAGACGAGTTAGTCATTCACCACACCACTGTCAGTCGGCGGCTAAGTGCGATCGGTAAGGTGAAAAGGCTGAACTCATGGGTGCCACATGAGTTGACAACAGCCAACAAAAATCACTGTTTAGAGGTATGCAATTCTCTCAATGTAAGGAATAAGCAGGAAGATTTCCTGCATCCGATTGTGACTTCAGATAAAAATGGATCTACCATGACAATCGTAAACAAACATGACAATGGTTGAATCGTCATCAACGTCCTGGATGGTGTCCTAAACCAACTCTTCACCCACGAAAGGTGTTGTTGGTATGGTTGTCTATGGTGGGAGTGATCCATCATGTCTTTCTCAGGGGACGTGAAACCATCACTGCAGTTCGTTACAGTGCTAAACTCTATGATATGTACTACAAACGTCTCCTAAGCATCCAGCAATGATCAACAGACATGGTGTCTTCATGTTGCATCAGAGTACCGCCCACCCGCCGCGCAAAGAACGGTGTAAACTCTGCATCTGTTGCAGTATGAAACCTTTCCTCAGCTATCATGAAAGCTTTCCGTGAAGGACCAGGAACCCCTATCAGTTGCGGTTAACCAAACTTAGTCGACCACCATAAAGATTCCGACAAGAAAATTTCTCCGCCGTTGCCATTTTCTCGAAGCAGATGGTAGAAGCGAAAGGTGGTCATATCTTTTCCAAAAAGAAAAGGGAAGGAAGAAGAAAAGGGGAAAGGAAGGGAAGAATAGTAAAGAAAGAAGTGGCAATGCTTGGGTCGAAACCACAGAGATCCTTCCCACATGTCAGTGGTTTTGAAAAAGAAACATATGGTGACCTAAGGACTTCTTGTTTTAGACGATTCTTCTCCCTATCACTGACTACCACCTCTTCCATCATTTCGATCAGTTCTTGGCAGCGAAGTCCTCCCCTG
>JAGDQP010033771.1:0-11083 GCA_022664845.1 Lepisma saccharinum | reverse complement strand
TAATAATAATAATAATAATAATAATAATAATAATAATAATAATAATACTCTCTATATAAAACAAATCCTGACAGACTGACATATCAACGCCTATGCCAAACTGTTTATGCTCGATGTTTGAAATTGCTGTCTAATCTGGCTTTAACTAACCTATTTCACTGATGTTCGGTAAGTTAGTAAAAGAAGTGCATATTTTGAAAGTAGAGATGAAAAAAATATATTTTTTATTTTAAAAAAGAAAAAATCGCTGGTCTGTGGTGGGATTGAACCCGATAGCTTTGGAATAGTTATCCCCTAGACCATACAGCTAGATACTCGAAGACGGCGTCAGAGTCGAGTGACGCTGCAGGCAACAGCTAGTACTAATAATAAATTACAAGTTCCTGACCACACATAAGGTACTTTTGCTTTTAACAAATGTAAAGAATGTAATCCTCTTTTCATCTTTCTATATTCTAAGCTACCGGCAGAATTCTTTGCAACGGAATGCCGATACCTGAGTTACATACAGTACATTCCACATTAAAACGTTCGGAAAATTGCCGGACCCCTATCTTTCCCCAACCACCAGGTAGTGGGTGGGGCCTCGCTTATTTCTCGACAATCAAGAATAAACGGGGCCTCGCTCTTTTCTCGACCAACAGGAAATGGACAGAGAGCCGCCTTTTCTCGACCTAAGGCAATGGGCGGGAGCCCATCCTTTTTCCACCATCAAGTGCTGGGGGATGGTCGGAGTTTTGCCTCTATGCCGAAAAGACTGAGACCGACGGCAGGCCGGAAATGGCCCGACGAACAAACGCCACTTGTGGCTGCACGCTGACCTCCTCCATCTACTTCCCGACTACTAGATTGGGTTCTGCCTATCCTCGACTCCGGCCCGACCAAAATGCCCGATCGGTATTTGGCTTCCTGAGTCAGTGCAAGTGGAGTTACTGCGCTGTCATACTCTGCAAATGCAAATGAGCTATCATCAAAGAGACCACAATTTTGTTCTGTGAAGCAGTCAAATACAAGTCTGCAGTCATTTGTAAGTTTAGACCTACCAAAAGAGTTTTTATATCAAGCCTTTCGTCGCAAAATGCAGGATTTCGGGCTTAAATATCTAATTAAAAACTGACATTTAGTGTCAAGAGTCTTGTTAGTGGTCAGCTCACAATCATAATTGCAACTTTTATTTCTGATTGGTTTCGTCAGTGCAAGAGGATTATATGTGTATATGCAGTTTCGCATTACTACACTGCTTGAAAGGTACATTTTTAACTCACATGAACTACTTTTTCTTGACCAAACCACTCAAAAATAAAAATTTCCATTTTTACTGTGATTTGAGCATATACAAAGCTTTCTCGAGACCAAATTTCAGAATATTTTATGATGACCCATTTGAGATATTTTAGCCCCAAATCCGGCAATCTTCCTGTAGCATAAAAGCGCTGTGATTCAACCCCACGGATTTTTCTACACAATCATCCTGTTGATAAACATTACAAGAGAAATTGCAGTCTTATATTCAACTCCTTCCAAAAAACGTGATAACCTTCGTGAAAATAACACATTCGCATTTGCATCGTATGCCGAAGAAAATCCGCTTGTACTGACCAAACCATTACGAAATAAAAGTTGTAATTTCTACTGTAAGTTGGTCACATATAAAGGGTCTTTGACACCACATTTCACATTTTTCTCATCAGAGCGCATCTGAGATACTTAAGCCCGAATCCTGCATTTTTCGCAAAAGGCCATGTTTGACTCCCCGTAGAAAAATATGTGATTTAGAGCCAGAAACTCGGTTGGGACGTTTAATAATTACAAAATTTTGCAGAATTTTATTCAATTCCTTCACACCAAGAAATTTGTTAAATATTTTGAAGCCTAATTATTGGAATAAAGAAAGTAATTTTCAGAAAAGGTGATTTCATAACTTCGAAGTACACTTCAAGAGCTACACAATGTCTTTTAATTCAGCTCTCTCGTTCTTCTAGTGTTTTTAGGTATTCCGGTTTCCTTACATGTCTACGGGAGTAAAAACATCACCCGCCGTTTTGGAAACATGGGCGCCCCGCGAGAAATAAAGGGTAACATTTCTTTCAAAAATGGTTCTGATATCTTCAAGTATGTAGGAACCCACATAGGAAATATTTTTTTTTTTATTTTTTCGAAATGGAGATGCAACCAAATTTTCTAATATTGGATGATTTGTCATGGAATAACCAAATTACGCAATTACGTATGTTTCAGTTTCTAGCGTAAAGTGTGAAGAGAAATGCTACTAAAATTTAATTCTCATAATAATTTTCATAAAGAGATTTTCATCAATAAGAATAGCTGAAGAGCTGTTTTAACAAAGTGAATCGTTATATTGCTTTTAAACATAAAATATACAATGTAGATTTAAACCTAGGAAAAGCATCCACACACAGGTTTGTTCTGTTTTGAAAACAACTACGCAGACAGAAATGAATATAATTCCTGACGCAAGCAGTAAGTTTGTTTTACTATTACTAACCTAAACCAATCTAATCTTCCTTATCTAATCACTAATGTATAAAACGGTCCACTTAGCGTGACTTAATCTACTGGTGTTTTAATAAGACAAATCTTGGCAATATTTCTCCAGGTATAAAAGGAGCTCGTGGTTAAAAACTTTGCTTTCTAAACCTATACTACACGAACGTGGGTTCAAGCCCTGGTCAGGTCAAGTTTTTTTCCTACTAGTCAATAAGACAATAGTAACTTCTCTTCATCAGATGACAAAAGTATAGAATTTGGAGAGGGAGAGAGAGAGGGAGAGAGAGAGAGAGAGAGAGAGAGAGAGAGAAAGAGACAGAGAGATATCAAAGCGTCATCACTTCAATATGAAAAAAAACACATTTAAGAGTACTGAACTGAAAACCTATGGAAAGAAACTAAATTACAGTTTAGTAAGTGACTTATCGTTCGTGAAGATAGTGAATTTGCTGTCTAGCACCTTGATCTGACTTTGGATATAACAGCATTTACTTAATTTGTATTTAACTTTCACATATAATATACCAACGTTCTGTCAACTGTTCCCACCACTTCTCTGATGTAATAATTATATTAAACATAACGTAACATAAATATAAAATTACAGTAGAACGTAATTACTTATGTTCTACAATGCTTGTATGAATACATATAAAACTGATTATTATTATTTCATCTAATTATTCATGCTTTGTGGAATATTACATAATATAAATTTTCCAGAACGGGATTCGAACCGATGACCTCGCGATTAGAAGCCACGCGCTCTACCACTGAGCTAACATAAACACATCATTCTTCTTTTTTCTGATAGTACTCCTTCTGAAGAAACATGACTGAATTTTCGGAGTCCAAGACAATTGCATTCATATTTGTTGCAATGCTGTTGTTTTTTCTCCTTTGTCTTGTTCATTGTACTATGAATGCGAGAACTATGTTTGCTGTCTTTGCTTTCTTTGGAAATATTCTTTTACGTATGGAAAAGTAGGTGACAAAACCATCACGTGATCACATGTATTCATAGTTTCGAAACTGTATGATTACGTATTTCAATGACTGTTACTTTTTTCTACGCTTAATAATATTTTGACACATCTTATTGCACTTAAAAGAAGAAAAATACATCCATACTAACGTTTCCTAATTGCAAAGATTTATCTTTAGGAGCTCGAACCTGGCATCTTTGGTTTACTGTTTCCGAAGATACTTGGAGTTATAGAATTTTTAACTGAAAAATGCTCTAATCAATGCGGTCATCCTTTTTGGAATAGAGTGCACCTGTCCGATGCCCAAACCACACTCAACGTATCCAGACAAAGTTATAGTTTGTTTAATCACAACTCTTTATACCATGTTATAACGTAGATCGAACCGCATAGGAACTTGTAGTTGAAACTTCTACATTACCTAATTGGAAAGTCCTGAGTTCGATAGCAGCGGCCGCCCATCCTGACTGAGGTATTTCGAGGTTTGTTGTTCAGTCAAACCAAGCAAATGCCATCTATGGAGTGGTAAAGTTTTGAAGCATGTCTTTAGAGAATATTTTACAATTTGGAGAGTAACCTGTGTGTAACCTCTATGAACGAAAATTATAGTTAGAATTAATAATTCCTAATGACTTACAAGAATATCCCTTTCGGGGATTGATCGAGGGAACATTACAAATTGGTTATAATTTTGGACTTAGAAAATTATATTTAAAAAAAATAAATAAAAGTCATTCTTCCTTACCAAAATATCAAGACAATATTTTGCACAAAAGCACATCATGTTATTGTGCAAGTGTTTTAACATATTTATTTTTGCAATAAGAATGTTAGTTTTGTACAAGCGTCAAATCTTTTATCCATAGCCTATGCCTACAAACTAAGTCCTGGCCGACTATACCCTTCAACAGCTTCTCCCGTAGCCTATCTCAGCCTGAGCCGAAGATGACTAAAGGTCACAAATAAATTAAAATTTTACAATGTCAAATTAGATTTGTGCACTTTGCGAAGGAAATACTCACTAATTGTATGTATTTCGCTGAACTTCCAGCAGGCTTCAATGGAATTCAATTTTCTTCTTCACAATTAAGCCCAATTTATGGACACAATTATCCATCTTCGGAACATCCATTTCCTCAAAATCCGTCCACAATATACTTCACACGGACATCCATTTCCTGGATAACCAGTAGACGTCCACAAAGTCGTTCTTCCAGACTTCCAGTCGCGTTTTCAAAAGTGGGGTTGCATACATCGCAGGATATTATTTGAATTTACTTTAAGGCCTTTAGGCAACTATGGCTCAGGCCGTATGGATGATGATGGGATGAATTGGTGGAATGAAGAAAGTGGGAGAAAACGGGAGTACCTCGAGAAAACCCACGCAAACGGTGTTTGTCCATCACAAAGCCCACATGGCATGGGCAGATGGGTCGATATCCGGGTCGATCCGACGACCCCTAGCACGAGAGGTGAGCGCTCTACCAACTGAGCCACCGTGGCCCCACAGGATATGATTGTACATCATTTATAATAAATAGCGCCCGGATAATAGTTTAATAAAATATTTCTCTAAATTAATGAAATGTATTCAAATGTATATTTGTGGGCGAATATGTCGGTGATTATGATCACTTATAGGCTATAGGCCTGTGTTTTCTTACATATTTTATATACCTAAATACATATTTTAATTAATTTTCCCCTACATATATATTTTAGCAATTATTTAACTGTAAAGTATTTTTTGCGTAACTATTAATTTTCAACTAATGCTGACTGAATTTAAAGGTTTTCATAATTTATTATATTTTATACATTTAAACTTCAGCATATATTTTACAAATTTCTATATAATTTTAATTTACAAATAAATTCTCCTCATTACGTTTTTAAGGCTGTAATTGTTTATCGAAATTCAAATTGGCGAAGATGTGATGCAGAAAGAAGTTTCTCGCCACTGGTCTAACTAACAATCGACATTCCTTTCTATTCAGTGTTGTACACTGTAATGCCAAGAAGAGGTAAACCAGTCGGTAGATTGCTCGACTTTTATAGTCTGGAAGTTTCGAGTTTGATGATGGTACCGATCGACTGCACACGAGAGAAAATTTTCCACTAGTTACGGTTTTTAATATCCAGTGTAAAATGGCCGAGATTAGGCTGCATCTGGAAATCGTTAAATAAATAAATAAAATTATATGGTTGGATATGCAGCAGTAACAGTTCATTCTTATTTCAATTTTTCATCTAACCTATGTTCCCAAACTATTAAATTTTATATATTCTCAGTATTTCTCACATAGGAGCACATAGATATAAACAATTAGTTGCATTGTCGTTCGTACACCAAATATAGCACGTATAATATTTCCTGTGTAATTAGTAGCTTTTAGATATCGATTATGTCAATACACATATTTTAATATTTCAAAAACACATTTTTAATTTTTTAAACACAAATACATATTTTTGACCATTCAAGCACATAAATATCCGGGTCCTAATTTAATAAATTATATTTTGTTTATTATTCCGTGTTATTGTCAAATAAACAACATTAACTCAAAGTAGATAACAAGTAAAACTTCATATATATGGAACACGATTCGATAAGAAATGAATATAATTTTGCACGGGCGACTGCTCATATAATTACGGTATACGTTCAACAAGAAAGAGGGTATACAAAAATATTAAATATAAAAATATTTCAAAATAAATAAATGTTTAGATAAATCAATAGAGAGGATAATGTTAATATAGAATCGCATTGAAGACAATACTTGCCAATGTGTTTCTTTATGGATATGGTAACATGTTCAAAAATGACATCGAAAAGTCAGTTACTACATGGACCAAGAACTGATGAATCTGGGTCACCCAGGTGACCGGTGTTCTATCAGTGAACTAACTCCTGAACGACTGACTTCTCTGCATATTTGATATTTGACCTCAACTGAACCATTCAAACACTGCTTATATATAACGCCAAGGGACTCTGCTTCATGTGAAGATTTTAACTGAGAATTCTCTCTGAAATTCCAGAATATCCAAAATACAAGAGAAATTGGTCATCGCGGCGAAAGAGCAATAGTGGAACACCACTATTTGCAACTGGAGGACTCGGCTTCGATTCCCGCTCGTTGCATTGACCTACTTTTCTTTCTGCATTTTCCTAACCAGTACTTTGTCTTACGAAATCTGCCTATGGAAATAACATGTGAATGCTCAACTTATAGCATGCTCAATACGCCAGACGCAAACAGGGAATTTCCTCAGTCACACCAGGCAAATGCTGGGATATTACCTTTCAACTAGGTACTGGCCGACTCCTCACCACATCCCTTATCCTACTCTATCCAGAACTGAACTAAAGATCCCTAAAAGATGCCTAGCAGTTCACGTTCAACAAATGGACTGTAGAAAAGGTTAATTTTCTCAATTACGAACTGTACTTTGTGATAATTCTCGATTTATAGAACTATTAAAGCTACTTGAACTAAAGACGCATAAAAAAGTAACTTTGCAACATTCCATAATACTTTAGAAAGTAAGGGATGCTAATGACAAATTCTTAAAATGGACCTTTTGGGTTGTATGGTTAGCGTGCGACTAATTACTCGGAAATCAGGAAGAGCAATCCTTCCTTTTACGCTTTTCAGTATGTAATATTTGTATCCTATTTTCACTAGTCAATTGCTCGAGGGCAACTGCCCATCCCTCGCCCCCTTAATCGCCGCCCATGAATGGACTCATTAAAGGAATATGTTGATGCAACAACGACATATTGCTAAGCACGTCCAACTTGACTATGTAGTTTAACAAGAATGCGAAGAATTAAATTTATCACTACAAGAAATATTTCACTGGTGTGCTGATAAACGATAAAAGTACGAAGGAAATAAACATTTTTGGTGTCCGTATCCCACATAGCAGAGTACGTCCCTGGGACGTCCCATGTAAATCCCATTAAAGTCAGAATGGTCCTGCTCCCATAGCGATGTCCTAAGGACGTTCGTGGGATAACTCTGTGGGCAATACAAACAGTTCATCCCGTATGGAGGTCCCCTGGATGTCCCCCGGAAAGCCGTGCGGGATTATCTACCTGGAATTTCTATAAATTAAATCGACCTTACTATTATTATTATTTAATTAATTATAACTATACGAAGGATATGCCTTCGTATAGTTATACGAACGATTAATTATAACTATACTTCCCATGGATGTAAACGGGACTTAAACAGGACGTCCTACGGACGTCCCGATATCCTGCCAGGAGATCCGTCAGATATCCCTGGGACGTCATTTTGCTATGTGGGATATTGACGACAAAGGAATAATAGACTCCTCTTACAAATATTACCATGTTCTTAAAACCCCGGTTCCCCTATTATGAATTTCTGTTGTTCTTTTTTTATTCCAGTTCGTTACCATTCCGATCTTTACTAGAGTTATAGATCGGGTAAGAAAATAAAATTAGTGCCGAAACCCGGGATCGAACCAGGGACCTTTAGATCTTCAGTCTAACGCTCTCCCAGCTGAGCTATTTCGGCTGATAAGAAATAAAATTAACTTTCGCATATTACATCACAAGTCCGCTGTATATCCTTATTTAAAGAGTATTTTTTTAAATATAGTAGGGTTTACCAATTCATATCCAATATTTCTACTCTAATTGTCATATGGAATTTTATAGAGATAATTATGGAAAAGAACACAATAAAATAGAGCAGCTGCTGAATAACATTCTATAAAACCACGTGTTTCCTTGGAAGATGGATTACAAGGTTTTATTCGCTCTGTTGATTATTCCGAGAAGGAGATAAGTTGCGTTATAACATGTTATACGTCACCATCCCATTATCAGTATCATTAATGCGATAATGCGTTCATTAATCTACTTAAATGGCATTATGTTATTCATTGTTGATTTATGATACTCATACTATAGATATTACCTTTCCGTTATCATACAATGGATGGAAAATCTCCACAAGTCAGTCAGGCAGAATTATTCATACAAAGGGCTTATTTCCTTATACATACAGTTGAAAACGCTCATTAACGCAAACAAAGATTTGTTCCCTAATGACTTATTTGAAGCACACAAAGATCACACATTCGTTCTCACTTTCTTTACGTTTTTAAGAACTTGAGTTCTGTGAGACAAATTTTGGGAGAGGGAGGGAGGGAGAACTACAATTCATGTCATTTAATACAATATTTAAAATAATATCATGGGCGGATTTATGAGCCCCCTCCCTCAGTCATTTCAGATTTTTTTTTCATTCTAAACGATAGCTTTTAAAGTAATTGCCCCTCCAGGGTTTATCTTCTAACTCCGCCCATGAAAAATATACAATTTCTTGCACTTTTGTTAGACAGTCTCAATTCTTCAGATACACAATGGTGAGGACGGATCACAGTAAAGTTAAAAGTAAACAGATGGAATAGTTTATATACTCTACCCCAGAAGCACCAGCCTGAGCCTGATATGTCTAAAGGCTAAAAAAAAAAAAAAAAAAATCCAATTAGCGGACTTCCTGTAAATGTCAAATACCATTTTATTAGATTAGCTTCTTTTTCTCTCAAGGTCAGTAACTTTTGTATATGACCCTGCCCCTGAAAGACATGCTCACGCAGTAGCAAAAGTGGACTAAGTGGTCTTCTTTATTGAGTAAAATTAACTCTTGCAAGACAAAAGGTCCGGCGGGAGTCCAAGAATTCCCGAGTCCCCGCCGGGTCAGTCCACTAAATGTGCAACAAAACCATAATCTTAATATCTATTGGACGTACTTTTTACGTCCATATGATGGACATTGTAGATTCGCTAGAATATTAACTGGACGTACATAAAATGGCCGAATTTTGTTAATTAGCTGGGATGTCCATTGGACGTGATACGTACGCTGGGATGTTCACTGGACTGCATTATGAATGTCCATTGGACTGCATATAGACCTCCATTGTATGTCTGTGTGCTATTTGGGGTGTGGCCAGTAATTCTGACTGAGGTTTGCCAGGGTCTTTTCCTGTCACACAAGTGCCATGGTACCTTGAAACTAGGCACTAATAATTTTCCCACATCTTCTTCACTTGACATATCGTCTCTCGGCCTAAGCCAAAGATGCCCAAAGACCCTTTGCAAAACTCTAATTTAAAATGAAAAACAAGAATATTTTCTCGTTACTGAATCGCCAGGTGAATAGCACGTGGACAGTGTCTGATTTTCACTCAACCACAAATCTCGCTCGTATTTGTTGTGACAAACATTACAGTAGATTTTATAGAGCACAAATTCTTTGTTCAAGGTCGTTACACGTCACGTGATAAAAGAAGCCCAAGGACAGGCTGAAATTAGCACGCACTGATGCAGGAAGAAGAATGAGTTATAAATATAAACGTCAGCATAGCGCAGAGATTAAATTTCCTAGCAATGGAGTCAAGTGTGGAAATCTGTCCAAAAAGATAATCGCAATCAATCTGACGGTTTTCGGTTAGTAGCAAACGTTTATGTTCTTCTAAAAAAAAAGAGCCTACAAGGGACACAAAGGCGTCTGACCCATGGGTCACTTGCCCCCCCCCCCACTTCTCAGACTGGGGAGGAAAACATATAATCCCCCCCCCCAATTTCGGGGCAGCAAACAATTCCAAAAGTCCGTCTTTCACGGAATAATTTGTTTGTAGGCGATTCATATTAAACTATTTTTTACTTGATCAAGTTAGTCTAGTATTTTTGACAAAAATTCTAATTGCAGCTTCTGAACCTGCGATTACAACGCCACCTACATGGTACATAATACTGACGACACCATCTAGTATCTCCTTTCCAGGTGAAATACTCTGATCTGGTGTATGTTTGTGGTAACATGCATAGTTTTTGATATGTTGGCACCTGTCATTATAACATGTTGCAATAACTCCACGAAACATTTTTTTATCGATTACTACGCCATCTAGAAGGAATCTAAGAAAATGGATCATCTAGATGTAGAATCCGAATTTGCAACTGAAACTGGGTGTTGCCATTCCCATTTGAAAAAACTGAAGCTATCCTCGTTTTAACCGATTACAACGCCACCTACATGAACACAGACAACACCATATAGTGTCCCTCTATCAGGTGAACAACTTTGAATAGGGATATGTTTGTCGTAGCATGTGTAGTTTCCAAGATATTCTGAACTATTTGGCGATCCTAGTTTGTCACTGAGACTTATGGTTAACGGCGCTGTCACGCCATTCTATAAGGCTTCTCAAAAACTAATTTATAGGTTTTAGAAGCCTAAAAGAGCAGGTAAATATAGTTAATCTACTTTATTTAGGTTCCAGAATGGCACCGATGGCCCGTCTTTTGAGTGATTTTTTTTAAGCGAAAGGAAAAATGTGTTTTTCAATCGTTGTTCGTCCTTATAATTACGTTAAAATATTTCATAGACAAATTTTAGATGAGTGTCTTAGAAAGTTAATCAGGGGTGGATCCAGAAGGGGGCGCAGAATATTGTGGGTGTCTGTTACACCGTGTGGTTTGGTTTTTAATATTTCTCATCTTCCACTATTGAAACTGGATCTAAGACGTTTGG
>JAGDQP010033770.1:0-20494 GCA_022664845.1 Lepisma saccharinum | reverse complement strand
TACATCTTTGACGTCAAAATTACCGGCACGGAATCGACGAAACCAAAATTGCGCGTGATTGGCTGTTACAGTATCAGGACCATAAACACTATTCACATTTGCAGCCGCCTGGCTTGCGTTTTCGCCATTATCGAAGAAAAACTGTAAAATATAGCGTATTTTCTCTTTGCTAGTGTCCATTTTGACGCGCGCTCACAGAACACTGAGTCAACTCATCACAACTATCTGAACAGTGTTTGTAGTACGCAATCTCATCGTTTGAACGCCATCTCGTTGAACCCGATCGGACTTATACAACGCGAGATACAGATCACTGAAACCATCTATTGGCATAATAATGGATTACTTTTTACTGCACCAGATATAAAATATAATAAAGTATAAAGGAAGAAAGCGGGGAGGACTCGTGTGGATTAAGATGTGGTAAGATTGGGGGGATGTTGAAAAACTAATCTAGATCTTGTGTCTGAGTCGGTGTGGAGAATGGATTGATCCCTTTCCAAAACTCATACGCTAGGTCCATGCGGTATAAGGCGTTAGGCCAACGACTCGAAGGTCCCGGGTTCGAGTCCCGGCAGGGTGTCATTTAACTAGAACGTGACGGATAATCGTGACGGACCGAAGTCAACACTTACTGAACTGGTCCATATAAAATAGTTTACTAAAGTGGCTTCCAATCGTGAGGTCGTGGGTTCGAATCCCGTTCCGGAAAATTTATTTTTATGTAATGATATATTGCTCAAAGCATAAATAGTTAAATAAAATAATAATTATCAGTTTTATATGTATCGATACAAGCATTTCAGGACATAAGTTATTATTATGTTTAAAATATAACATCAGAAAAGTGGTGGGTGTTGACAGAACGTCGATATGTGAACGTTTAATACAAATTAAGTAAATGTTGGTATATCCAAAATCGAATCAAGGTGTCATACAGCAAATTCACGATCCCCAAAATTCATACAAATTTAATATCCCCACGAACGATGAGTCACTTTAAGAGACTAAAGAGAGACAAATATTATGTATGTGTGTGTCAGAGACATGGAAGAAATTTACAGATGACTAATGAAGAGTAGCCTATTATTACATACTATTGCTGCAGAACGTTCATTTGAATACAGTTTACTATTTTCTTAACCGCCATCTTTTGAAAAGTTAGTGTTCTCCTTCTGATAGCACTATCGTTTGTATTGGTAAAGCAAGAGAGTACCAATTTCGGAATTTCTGGCATAGTGGAAATTGAAGCGTGAGATTCCCAGATACCTATAAATTATTCCCCGGAACCTTATTTATTTCCTACCTTCTAGGGAAGAACTTGCTGAATTATGTACAGTCACTTAAAAAATAAAATAAAATTGAAATAATCATTTTCAAATTGACGAAATGGAATCTGAACTCACTGTCAGAAGACAGTATTGTACAAAAGTTCCTAACAGTAACGTATCAGTAACGTCGGACAGTAATAAGTACAGTACATTATCTTTGAATAGTAAGGATCACCAAATGTCTTACTACCTGACGTTTTAGAACTCATTCTTCATTACAATGGGATTTAATTTGTGGTCAATGGCAATTAGATAATTTGAAGACAAAGATGGAGTGGGTCACGTTTTAGAGTGGGTCGGCATGGCTTGACCCACCTAGACCAGCTGTCTTTATTGTTTTTTCTACGACACCATTCGCTCCCCGATACAATGCTACAAATCCTCAGAAGACACTGGCTCTTCCCAAGGAAAGGCGGAGCAGGAAACCACTCCGTGAGGAATTTTTGGACGAGCGGTGGAGTCTCTACCATAGATCTCATAATAAACTTATTATGAGATCTATTTCTCTACCTTCTTGAGCATCCCTCTGTTTTCATTCAACGTTAGTGATTGACACTTCGACTGACCATGCTGCAGTGCAGGGATGGAAATTGTTGAAATTGAAAATATCATACGCAAGCATTAAAAATACCGTACTTTGTCAAAAATTACCGTACACACTCATTCAGATAATAATAATAATAATAATAATAATTTATTATAAATAGAGTAATATATATATATATATATGAAAGATATAAATTAATGAAACAAGTGTTACTGACAAACATTTAAGTATTTTTTGCAAGCCTACATGAGGATATACGGCATACATTATTTTTTTTTACTATTATGCGCCTAAATCCATGTAACTCATATCTACAACATAAAACAAGATTTTTACTGAATATCATAGAAATCTACAAAATTAGTATAATAAGTAAAAAGAATGAAATCTCTGCCCATCGGGCCATACCGGGTCCCGAGTATAAAAACCTGGAACCGGGTTCAAAATTGACCCGGTGATCCGTTTCAGCTTTGGTGGCTATGGAATGAATGTAATCGTAGTTATAGTTGATATTCATGTGGAACAATGCCTTCGCTCAGAGCAGAGCACAAATGTTCCTACACATGATGATGAAATTTACGTATCAATGTTCCCATTGTAGTCTTACTCTCGTATTGTGAGACCGAGCGGCCGTTGCTCAGTGGTAAATACTTGTAGTTGGCTTAGCATTCGGGAAGTCCTGGGATCGATCCCGGCAACCGAATATCCTGAGGTTTTTTTCAGTTTTTTCCTGTCATATCAGGCAAATGCTGGGATGGTACCTACAATATAGACCCTGGCCGTCTACCTTCCAACATCCTCACTAGGTCAGTGGGTCCGGTGGGTCGTGGGTCAAGGTGGGTAGTGAGTCAGTGGGCCATGGGTCAAATTTTCATTGCCCCCGCCAACTCTGGAGATGGCATACGGTTGTCAGATACAGAAGAGTTTCAATAATTCATGTAAAGTTAAAACAATGAATTATTACATCAAATGTGTTAGTTGGCAAAGATCACAGAAAGAATATATTTTAACAAACATTAATAGGTTATTTATGTAATAGACTTTCTGGTAAAGAAGAGGTTTATTTGGTAAACTTTCTGTTCTGCATGAGTTATTAATCATGGCCAAATGACGCTGTGAAAAACTGTACCGTTACCAGCGTGTGTTGTATTTTTTTTTTTTAAGAACTAAGAACAATGCCTAGTATTAGTAATATACTGTCTTAAAACATTGTTTAATGTATTTTTTATTAACGACATTGTTATACCATTAGGTAACTTTAAACTACAGAAGACTAGCTATTTCCTGGCAACCATTTAGCTGCAGATGAAGTAACACCAAAAACTGAACAAGCCAAGAGGAGAGCAACCATCTTCAGATTCGTTTTATGTCGTAGTGGCTCAGTGGAAGAGCTCTCACCTCTAGTGCGTAGGGTCTCCAGTTTGATCCCGGCTCGTGCCATGTGGCTTTGTGGTAGACAAATACCATGGGTATTCTCGGGGTCCTACCGTTTCCACCCAGTTTCTTCATTTCACCAATTCCCCCAGCATTATCCGTTCGCCTTCTTACCTGGCTTGTAAAAGTTCAAATTCAGATTAGTTTTAGAATCCTTGGTAATCAGGCTTCATTTTTAATATTGATAACGATGTTTTAATGTTACATTACTTTTTAGTAGTTACTTTACAATTTAGTTTAACAGTTTAACAATATTATAGCGTTTGTATGTTTTAACATACGCAAAAAAAAAAAAAGTATTAGTATTTATTTAAGTTTCTACATTTTATTTTTTAGTATACATTAACTTTATATTGGATATTTTACATTTGTTTGTTATTTTTATTATAATTTATAAAAATAATTAAAATATGGCTCATTTTTAACTTGCAAACTTGATACGGCCCCAATATTTTAAAAATAGTGGACAAATGACAATCAAAATGCTATTTTAGAAAGTGGGGTAGATAATACGAGCATCTATCAAATGAAGTAATCCATAATTTGAAGGTACCTTTTATTGATGGAAATTTGAAAACTTGGGCTATGCCGTTTGAAGTTACGACCTTTGAATATCTCAGCTAAGAAATTAGCCTCCAAATCTGAAACAGCTCATTTCATAAATGCTAATGAGCATTAGATAGGTCGCGTTTAAAATTGTCAGTATTGCTCTTGATTTGTTCGTTACTTTTAAAAGATTTAAAACATTAGGGTGTGAGTACCAATGTATTTTAAAATGAATGCTAAATTATTACTATAAAAGAATGTGGATATTACGATTGGCTTATGTGTGCTTTCTAAACTTTGTAAATAAGTTTGTGTGTGTGTGTGAGAGAGAGAGAAAGAGAGAGAGAGAGTGTGTGAGTGTGACTGACTGACTGACTGACTTTTATTCTTTTCTATTTGTTTTCTAGAAAGACTTTTTTAAAAAAGTGCGTTCAAAGAATTAGGCGTTACATAATGGTACAATAGTGTCATTCGTCTTTTTCTTTTGATGTTTTTACAAAGTTTGTTTTGCGATTGTAAATTGGTGTATTTGTGATTATAACGATTAAAATTAATATGGCAATAAATTAGGAAATTTAACAGCAGTATCCCAAGTTCTCGTTATGAAATGAATGCAGTGCAAAGCTTAAAAACAGGGACCAAATATATGGAAATAGAATAGGAAGAAATATAAAGACTGAAGTCCAGGAGGGGAAATTTAACTCCACAGAGTCAATTTCTGAGCGTACCTATTGTGTATACGTACGCGAGAGTCCGAAGTCGCGTACGTACGTAAAAATGAAAACATTAGGCGACCAAAAGTGTCCCCTCCCCCCAAAAAAGCATCTGCGACTATGTACATCAAGAAATTATACCACAACACTGATCAAACTGTTTTTGAGTCATGTCCAACTTTTATTTCTTGCGAAGTGATTATCGCATATTGATTTTTTTTATCAACTTCATTTGTCGTGTTTTCGGTATAACAATTTCTTTTACATTTCACTTCCACAATGTCAGTAGGCTTCCATCTCTACAATGTTTTCGAAAAGCTCAACTCTGGATATCACTTTCTCTTCATGATTCTTTCAAAGTCAATAAAAATGGAAGGGAACATATTGTATACAGCAGAGCAGCAGATGGCGGTCATTGCAGTTACTATAGAAAAACCTGTTCACTACCACTCCACACACTACGAGCTCAGTAGGGAAGATTTTGCGGTTTTCCGTTTCCCTCACACAATAAAATTTTAAGAAATTGTTTTCTAACGAGTACTTCACTATTGACTACGTAGTTTGGAAAACGCTCAGACGGGTGCGCGGCGATCGAAGTATTTATAAACATCTAGTGGCCAAAAATAGAAGTACAACATGTTCGAACTTAGCGCGTCTGACCGCCTAAGCTTATATCATCCTTAAGCCCGAAATCTGGCATTTTTCGCAAAGGGCCATGTTTGAACATCCGTACAAGAGGAGTGTGATTTAGGGCCATGATTTTTCTGCGTGCATACACTCGGTCGGTAGGTCTAAACATTACAAAATTTTATTCCATCTCTTCACTACAAAATTTTGTTAAAATAAAATTTTATACAATTCGGTACTTATTTTTCAGCCTAACTATTGGATTAAAGAAATCAATTTTCAGAAAAGGCGATTCCATATCTTTGAAGTATACTTCAAGAGCTACACAACGGTTTTTGACTAAGTTCGGTAGCTTTTCTGGTTTTTGAGAGATTCAAGTTTTCGTACATGTTTACAAGAGTAAAAAACTCCACCCACCATTTCGGAAAGGGTCTAGCAGGGTAAGGTGGTGAAAAGTGCCTTTGAAGGAATCGTGATAAATAAAAAATACTATCATATTCACCATAAAAAACGATGTCTCTCCTCCAAATGTCAGCTCAAGATAAGATAAAAATAAATTGTATCGGTGGTAACAAAATGTCAGCTCAAAAGATGCTAACCTAACCTCAAAATAAATTAAAGTATTTCTGTTTTGGTAGTTTAGCGATATCTCAGTCGGATTTGCACCTACGATGATGATTAAAAAAAAAATGAAAATTTCTTCAAGCTCTACAAGATAACTTTTGCAGATTTGTTGGCGCAAAATAAAAATTTTGAGAGGTTAGAATTTTTTTTTTTTTTTAAAAAAAAGACAACAGTTTTCTCGAAAAAATATATTATTTATTTTTAATGGTTCTATATCCATGAATTGTTCGGATGTTCCAGATTGGTAGAACATAACCAAAAAAATAAAAAAACAGCATTGTTGTCGGTTTTAATTTGTTCTACATTAGTTTCTTTAGTTCAAAATGGTTCGTGGTGTCCTCAAAACTTGCGACGTTAATTTAACTAATTTCCCTACGTCGTACAATGATGAAATTTCGCACAGCGACGTAAGTCGGGTGACAATGCAACATTGCATTGTTACTTTTACATATTTATGTGATGTTAATATTTTGTTATTACAAACTTCTTTATCCCAAAATAAATAGTAGTTTGGCTGGTTGCAGAACACTTTCTCAATATTAGCTTGAGAAAAAGTATGAATACCGCAATAACCCAAAGAAAATTAATAAAAAGACTTTCTCAACGATGCAAATTAATCAAGACAACACCATGAGTTCAGCACAGAGATTGGAAATAAGACACGTGACTAGGTAGGCTTCTTACGTAACACGTGCACTGTAAATACAAGTTCGAAAGAGCCGTTTGTTAGGTCGCCATCGTGGATGACTGGTCTAGACATTGGCTTCTTGAGTGGAAGCAAGGTCTCGGGTTCAAATCTCGCCCGGGACAACACTTTCTCTTCCTCTTTAAACATATATTTTTATATATTCATATTTATTATTTAACATTTGCTAAGATGTGTATAAATAACCGATTTTTTCTGAAAGCTAGGATGTATTTGGATGCACACCTAGCGAGGTGTGCAAGGGGGGCACGATGCGTCCGAAGGGAGCTGGGCGGCGGAGCCACTGGTGTACGCAGCTCAGGTTAGCGGTGAGCATACGCACAAGTGTTGTTAACATTCCATTCCACCTGTCAATTTTCTATTTGGTACACATAAAATTCACTTTATCTTTATATTATCCCAATCCCTGTGCTGTTCATTTGCACGGTCGAGCACTCGAGACAGTCGTAATAAAGAACTTTTTAAAGACATACTTTTCTTAAGCAATTCGTACTAAACTGTAAAAAAAAAAAAAAAAAAAAGTTCATGCATGATTAAGAGAAACTGATGGGGTGCGCAAATTGAAAAAATTATAAAGTTACTCTCTTTGAGAGAGCGCTCTATGATTTTCTTTTTAATCAGTCGTTCCAACCTGAGATTTTGTGACATATCTTGTATAAGAACCAGTGGTGGTCGAGTAGATAGCAATAGGAAGTCAATTATTCAATTACCAAATTCCAGAATGTCAAGATTTCGGAATTTTGCAATTGTAGAAAGTGAAAATACCATAATCAAAAATATGAGACATAACATAAAAACTTGACAGGGTTGTAGAAAAGAAACAGTATAAATCCGCACTTTCACTAATTGAGTAATGGAAGTAAATTCGAAAATTTTCATTGCCATTTTCTTTTTAAGTGTGTTAAACAATTTGCTACATCGAGACTCCGGGAATATTCCAAGTTTAATACGTTTTCAACTGACATGAGTAGCATTATATCGATCAGCGGAAATTAAATTAGATCAGTGGTAGAGCGCGGGATTCCTACTCGTCAGGTCTTGAGTTCTAATCCAAGAGAGACCTTTTCTTTTTCTTTACTAGTAGGATTCCACAAAAATATGATGCAAGCAGTGGTTGCTACTAGAAACATTTTCAGAAAAGTTTATGTAGCCCTAAAATGGGCCGTTTTGGGAGTTGGGGTGGGGACACTAATATTGTTGTGCCCAAGGCCCTTCTGCATTTATTACACGTTCCATTCTTCTGGGCATGGAATTTATTAGTTGGCTGACAAATCTATCTCCTTCCCCTACCTCCAGCGATGCCTCGGAAACAAGGTCCCACATGTCATCCCGAGTTCTTGGTGGATCTACCTCAGGCCAACTGTCCCTTAGAGTACGCTTCACCTCTGTCCACATATTTTCCATGGGCTTGAGGTCTGCTCCACAAGGCGGCCAGTCAATTAAATCAATCTCAGGCAGCGCTGCGAACCATTCCTGAACCACACGGGAAGTATGCATGGGAGACTGGTCTTGCAGGAACTTAATAACACCATGAGGCTGAAGTACTCGTACTGATGGCACCATGATGTGTAAGTACTGAGCACTGTCCAGGTGCCCTTCAATTCTATGTAGATGTCCTGCACCGCGACTGGAAATCCAACCCCAACATGAAATAGATACACGACCACTGCGATTGCTAGCAGCCACATATCCAGGGTCATATCGGGTGCCCCTCGGACAATACACAAAACAGCACCCCTCATTTGATGTTTTGAATATGGATTCATCTGAGAAAGCTACGTTTTCCCAGTTGCGATCCACATTCACATATGCAAATGCGAGCCGGTAAATTTTGTGTTCGTCTGAGAGTTTTTCCTTCACGGCAGCAACACGACCACGTAATCCAACCTGACGAAGTCTCCACAGCGCTGTCTGCGTACTACCAGGAAAGTGGGATGCTTCCTTTAGCTGTCTAGACATCCTTAGTGGATCTAACCATGCTTCGTTTACTAATCTCGCCTCTTCCACCTCGGTAGACACATGAGGACGACCAGGAGATCGTAAATTGCCAGTCTGACCTGTAATACGATATTGCCGAATCCATCACCTGGCTGCAGCGACCGGGATACCCATTTGTCTCCCAGGTGCAGTTGTAGTATAGCCCTCGGACTCCCACAAGGTAATTACGATTAAACGTCTGTCCATGATCAGCATTTTTCTGAGCTGTGAGCAGCAAAGAAACAAGTAACAGCAAGTAACTAGCATGTGATTGGTTAATTGCAGGGCACGTCTCTTGTGGGAAACGATTTGGTTAACATTCGCGCAAGGAATATAATAACAAAATAATAATAGTTTTCGTAAATGAATTTTCATAAATAAGAAAAGGTGTTTTAATAAACAAAGTTAATTGTTATACTAGCTTTACACGTATAAAATATACATTCTAAATTTAAACCTAGGAAAAGCGCCCACAGGCTTGCTCTGTTACGAAAACAACAGACGGAAATAAAACCAATTTATTCTTCCTTATCTAAAATCACAAACTTATAAAATGGCCCACTTAACGTGACTCAATCTGCTGGTGTTTTAATACGACAGATCTTGGCAACATTTCTCTAGCCATAACAGTAGCTCGTGGTTAAAACCTTTGCTTTCTAAACCAATACTACACGAACGTGGGTTCGTGTCCTGGTCAGGTCAAGTATTTTATTTTTCGTATTAGTTAATAAGACAATAATAACTTCTCTTCATGAGATAACAAAAGTATAGAATTTGCCAGCAAGAGAGAGAGAAAGAGAGAGACAGAAAAGCATTTCTAGACCCATGGAAAGAACCTCAGTCTTCTTTGATGAAGAACAGTTAAGTATCTTAGTGACCCATCATTCGTGGGGATCATGAGCTTTGGGGATAGTGAATTTGCTGTATGGCACCTTGATCCGACTTTGGATATAACAACATTTACTTAATTTGTATTTAGCGTTCACATGTAATATACCGACGTTCTATCAACACCCCACTTCTCTGATATTATATTTTAAATATAATAATTACTTATGTCCTGAAATGCTTGTATGGATACATATAAAACTGATTATTATTATTTTATCTAATTATTCATGCTTTGAGGAATATATCATTACATAAAATTGAATTTTCTAAAACGGGATTCGAACCCACGACCTCATGATTAGAAGGCACGCGCTCTACCACTGAGTAACATGAACACATCTATCTACTTCTTTCTGATATAACTCCTTCTGAAGAAATATGACTGACTTTTCGTTGTTCAATACAATAATATTCTTATACGTTGCAAATGCTGTTTTCTCTCCTTTCTCTTGTTTAGTTCTTTTCTCAATGCGAGAACTAAATTTGCTGTTTTCACTTTCATTGCAAGTGTGCTTTTACGTTGGAAACGTAGGTGAAAAAACGATCACGTGCTCAGATATATGGATGGTTTGGAAATACTGTATCATTACGTATTTGAATGAATGTTACTTTTTTCTACACTTAATAACATTTCAACATGTCTTGTTGCACTTAAAAGAAGAAAAACAAAACATCTGCACTTTTCCCCCAATTACGAAGGTGCATCCTTCCTTCAAGGGCTCGAGCCTGGCATTTTTGGTTTACTGTTTCCGAAGATACCCGAAGTTGGACTTGGAGAATTTTCAGCTGAAAATTGCTGCAATCAATACGATCATCCTTTTTGGAATAGGATGTACATTCTTTCCTTCTTATCTTTAATTATGTATATAAGGTGGTAATATAACGTAGAAAGAAAGATGCATATCTGAATCAAAAGACAGGCTTATCTAGCACCTCTCCTCTCTGTCCTCCTTCTATTATGTGAAAACGCCTTCGGTGAAACGTTACTACATTTTTATTTGTAAAGTTCCTGTGCGCCTGTCTTTGAATTCTGAAGGAAATAAAGAAATCAGAAAACACAATCTCTTCGCTACATGGAAGGTAGTAACTCCATTTCAGCTGTTGAGTATTTTTGGTAGTCAGCTCTGCGTTGTACACCTGGAGTAGAATTTTACTTTTGTTGATAATGGCTGGTATTTTTGGCACGAAACAGCATGGAACCCCTGTAGTTGACTGCCACTGCATAACCATCAACCTATGGGTGAGGCCATCAGTTCCCCTAAATGCAAAACGTATTTTTTTTTTTCTAACTGCAACTGCCTGGTCTGCTTGAACCCTCTGGTTACTTTTGTTAAGAGTATAGGAAAATAACTATTTCCCATTCCCCCTTCCCCCTTCCCCCAAATCATATCACATACGCATTACCTAACATTTCTCGACACAGGATGACTCGCTTACACCTTGTTTCAGATCGTGTTTCAAGAGTCAGGTTGTGTGTTGCCTTTTGAGGCTATCTGTACTGTTATTGTACAACGTTTGTTGAAGGACCTAACATCCTTTCTTCCATGCTGATATCGCCAGATCCAAAATGTTGGAACCTTTAAGTGCCATGTGTGGGTCCACTGTACCCTTCCTCTTCAACATTACAAATTTGCCGGATAGTAGCAGCAGTACTGTGACCTTTTAAAATAGAACTTTCACACCACACATAACGTGCTGTGTTGTGTGTCGTTTTAAACTTTAATTTCATGTTATTTAGTTTGTTATAATGTTATTTAGTTTCTGTGTAAAATGGTAACTCCAGCTGTATCTGAATCTTAATAAATAAACAAATAAATAAATCACGATTTTTCAACATCTTCAACGTTTTCTCTGAGAGCTATGTCATACTACTGCAGTCCTGTTTAACTGTGTATTGCTTCGATCAGAAGACACACTACACCTCCAGCTTAACTCTGGAGAATGTTTCCAACGCTATGAACGTATAACTTAAAGTAGAAGTATACACAAAATTTATACTCATTCTTGTAAGTATATTTACGTGATACTGTGCTTATTCGCTTGAACTTGGAAACTTAGTAACAAATAAATTTTTAATGTGAAGTTAATTATACCAGACCTAGGTAAATAAGCTAAATTTATTTCTAAAATAAAAATTACAGTTTTCTGTTTTTATTATAAATTGAATGACAAAATAGTGTTTATTACGGAAAAAGAATAACAGTTTATTTTCGTAACTGTAAAGCAGTTCTATTTCAGAAAGAATCAGTGGCAAGGATTGCTAAGGAAACCACATATTCAATTTAGTAAATAATTTTTACTTGTATATATATATATATATATATATATATATATATATATATATATATATATAAAGAAAGTTGAGAAATATCATTACAAAGCGAGCAAGTAAATATTCCTTGATCTTTTTAATAGAGATCAGATATCTTAAGCCACTAGAAAATACGATAAATTACAGAAAATTTTAAATAAGTTTATTATATTTTAACACTAACTAAGGATACTTTTAAGCGAGCATTCATTAATTCGCGTAACATATAACATACTTGACTTGAAACAATAATAATACCCTTAAGGTTATCGTCTACCCCATGTTAAAAAATTACTTCCTACATCACTCAATTACTTTTACACGTAGAGAGATGCGACTTGTCCCTGGTCATAGAGAAACTATTTGTGCGTTCCATTTGGCTATGATGCGTTTTTAAAAAGTAGCAATGTAAGACTTAAATAATTATTTCTGTTAACTATTTTTATTCTCAAAGGTATTAGGAGTATTAGGAGCAACAGGGGGAGAAAACATGAAGACTTCGGCGTCGACGTAGAATGGAGGAAGAAGGAAAGTGGGGAGGACGTGTGACAGCCTTCATTCAATCTTTGGGGGAAAAGTTTGGAGGTAAAGGCAGTATTGTGAAGGGATTGTCAGTAACATACTTTGATCGTTTCTAGCAATTGTGCTTTCTTGTGCAAAAATTTGTTACTTTCTCGCTCGAAAAAATAGTGTTTATTGATTTAATTTATTTAATTTATTTGGGGGTACTTTAATTCTATATTCATCAGAATGTTAAAAAATATCATAACTGAAGTAATGTATTGTAATAACTGCTCTAGTTACTGGCCGAGATATGATTGTATCAAAATCAACATAACCTCCAGTTAGGCGATAGCAATCAAAGCAACAACTAAACTTTAGCCCGTTAATCATGTTATCAACAATATCAATCGAATTATGGATAAATACTCAATTCCAAAGCATCATATGTTTATTGCATTAGTACTGTTAACTGATATGCAGTCACAATGAACAATGCACTTCGCATTCAGTGGTCAACAACATTTGTTTATCATGGATACCAGTATTGACACTTGAATATCAGTACTGAAAGATCATATAGTGCATTGGTATCATATTTTATATACGCATTCAAATATTACCTTCAAATATGTAGAATATTAAAGTAAACTTACAAATCCGCTTGATTCACATATATCAATCTTAATTTACAATAACGTGTATCGACATTTTTGATCATCAAGAACAAAAACGAATAGTAATTCCTTTATTTCGTTTAAAATCCTAACAATGCTGAATACGCCTTTTGGTCTAACATGATGTTCCAAATTTCTATTTGATAACTTTTCCATTGCTATACTTATTTGCATATATGACATTTATTTTTAGCCTCTCCTAACACTCTGCTGTATCCCACTAGACGCCTGAAATAAACGTACACAATAATTATTATTATTGGTAATTATAAATTTATGATTCTACCCCACATGTTTCATAACGAAAGAAGTTATTCGTATACAAGCTGTTGCAAAATAAACGACCGACAAAAACACTTCACGAGATACCTAACATGAAAATAAGAAAAACAAATAAGAAAGACCATCGTTGGTGTAAATGTTTCCTTTCAGTACTTCCCCCTCTTTTACAAAATTCCGAATACGCCATCATTAATAAGTATGTGACGCAGTATACGATACCAATCCATAGCCTGTATACAGGGTGGGAACGTAATGCACCGACAAACTTTGGGAGGTGATTATTGAAGAAAGTTTGAACTCGGCCTAGTTTCGGAGTTAGAGGTTTAAAGTTAGCACAGTAACGTCAGAAATGACATGATGTCTCCACAAATAATGACGCAAGGCTTGTCGGCTCCCGAAGTTTATCACTACCACCCTGTTTATCATTTTGTGTCTCAGGAATGCAGGAAAATTACAACATTTCTTGCTTTTATGTAAAAGAATTCCAGTCTTGTCCTGTTAAACAGCCACCGTGAACCAGGCGGTGGCGTCGCAGACTTCGGATTGGTATTGGGAGGCAAGAGGGTTCTAATCCCTGTGCCGACTATCCTCACTGAGGTTTTACCAGGGTGAGAAATGGGGGGGGGGGGAAATGCAGGAATGGTACTTTCAAATTAGTTCCTGGCTGATATCTTCGCGCATCCTTTCCCCAATCCTATTCCGGCTTGGACTTTAGATGCCTAACAGTCATTAAATAAATTAAAATTCATTGTCCTATTAAAATTCAGTAAATAGACTATCAGAATTAGGGAAAAAGGAAATATTTATTACATTGTAACACCATATATTTATTTACACAGACAATATATTTTTCTTTGCACAAAGCAGATTTCTTTTTTGTTTTAGTGTCCTTATCCATCTTCTTCTTTCTTATTGCCTCGATTATACCTTGTACTTCTCATTGGCTTATTCTGACAACCGGATCACGGGTCGACTAATTCAGGTGAAATGCGTTCCCGATGAAAATAAAACAGTTTATCTAGAATTTATCATGAAAGCCTCGTCTCTTTCTTTCGGGATATAAACAATGAAGTAACACGTTTCAGCTTTCACGCAATTTGCGTTTTCTCGTCAATATCCTTACACAATGGAAAGTTTTGCACCAAGTCGCAAGCTTGCGAAATACTGTAACAATTTATAACCAAATAAGGACACTTGATTTCTATAATATGGCCGTCTCCATTGTCTTCCTTCAGCACAATGCCGTCTGGCAACCCTGGAAGAAACAGGTGGTCTGCAACGTTGTATTTCCACTCTGAATTCTTCATCATATTTTCTCCGCACCGTATGTTCATGATCATTTCACCAAACAGTTGCGGTTCCTATGATCTGGATGAATGAAACAGATTTGAACTCACGAGACCTTTCCAACGACACCCCAGCCACTTTCCTAGTCCTAGTAGTTTCAGAGTTGAAAATCCCCCCCTGAAACTCGGGTTCCGCCCCTGTTATCTGGCCGAATGATACAGGTTTCAACTCATCTTGCGGAGACCTTTTCAACGACACCTCAATCACATTCCTAGTAGTTCCAAAGTTGAATATTCCTTCCCCGAAACTCGGGATCCGCCCCTGCTATCTGGCTGAATGACACGATTTTGAACTCGTCTTTCTAAGACCTTTCCAACGACACCACAATCACCTTTCTAGCTCTAGTGGTTCCAAAGTTGAAAATTCCTCCTCTAAACGGGATACGCTAGATGGATGATACATGTCTGAACTCATATTGCCAAGACCTTTCCAACGACACCTCAATCACCTTTCTAGCCCTAGTAGTTCCAAAGATATGGATTGCCCTCTAAATCTGTAACCGCCCCTGTCTCTCGATCCGCCACTGCAAAGTATCATGTAATATTGATTGAATTAAATAGCTTGATTAAATTGAGTAGCTTGGGTTGCGATTCAATCTATTTGAGACTAGTACAATTCATATAGGCACATTATACACATTTTGTAGGGTGGAGTGCGGTAATTGTGAACAGGGGTATTTGTAAGCACCAATAAAAAAAATCTTGATTGAGTGCAAGTGAAGTTTGTACCTGAGGCAGAAGAGTAGATGATATGCCAAACTTGTGTACAATTTTTTAAACTCTCCACTGAAATGTCTTCGGTTGCTTACCGGTCTAGCGAAACCTTGCGAAAAAAGTTGGAACACCAAGATTTAGTGTTTTTGAAAAGGTGATTATTTGTTGTGAATTAAACTGCGCATCAACTTCCCAATCAATTACACCCATTCTAAAATCACTAGTGGCTTCAGATATAGCACTTCAAAAGCATAGAATACCTTCATGCTTGCTTTTGACAGTGTTCACAAGTATTCACTAATATATTCGCACTGGGGTATTTGTGAACACCATGTTGGGGTAATTACGAATACAGTGTAGAAATTATAAGATATGATTAGGCTAAATCCTACTGTACGGGGCTTTAGGCCATATCTGAGAGTAAACCATCAGGGATCTTATTTATGCTAAAACCATTTTTATTCATGCCTAGTTGATGATCCAGATCCATTAGGAGAGAACAGTAATTCTGGTGACTCGATTGAAGATATATTTGAAGGAAGTTGATTAGGTTATACCCACAAATGAAAAAATCACCAGTGGGGTTTATGTTCTTTTGGACTTTAGAGGTAGCAGCAGAAAGACCACTCATTAGAAATATGTATGCTGCGTTAGGTCATATGATCCTGATAATGGTGAAGCATTTGTTGTTGGAATCTTGCTCTGATAATGCCGGTGTAGAATTCGAATTTTATCGGTAAATCATGTGGCATTACCTTGCTCTGATAATGCCGGTGTAGAGTTCGAATTTTATCGGTAAATCATGTGGCATTCCATTTGAGGATATTATCGCTATTCTGCCGGAACCTGCAACTATAGTTAAATAAAGAAAAATGTCGTTTTGTTTTTCAAACTTCTTGCTTGTAGATAGCTGTCTTTTGCCACATGTTGGCCTAGTTCTTTTCGGTGTTTCCTATGTCATTTTCACTAGGCCGCTCTATTGGTTTTCAAATACAACTATGTACACAATTGCACCAATATGTTTCCATTTATTTTGAACGATTGTCTATCTGGGGTATTTGTGAACACAAAACAGAAATACCAACATCTGTGCTACAAAGGACTCTTGGCCAAGTAGTTAGCTGATTCGTTCCTAAATACCCCATCCAGATTTCCAGTAGACGCCATAGGGTTTAATTGTGTGTTCACAATTACCCCAATTTTGGTGGTTTTTACAAGACTGTCCGGTAATTGTGAACATCATTATTATAATTCTAATGAAGTTCAGTAAATGAATGTCACCCAAATCATATGTTAGTTAACACCATATTTACTGCACATTTTACGGGAAATTCAAATCAATTAGAAAACCTGAAAGTTATACGCAATTCCAATTACACTTTACAAAAGTGTTCATAGTTACCCCAGTTCACCCTACACATTACTGCACACACAAAGTATTTTTTATTTTATTTTCTCAATAATTTTGCCCCAGCAAGTTCTCTCACACAACGTTTCTGTATAGTTCCAAATCTTTTTCAAGCGGTAATAAACTGCATTTCCCCCTCATAATAACTAGACAGCCAACCTGCATAAAACTGAAGCCAAGTTTTGTAAGAGATATCTGGTATAACACAGCAAACATGCCGTTGTATCAAGATTTAGAAATTTTCCCCCGTGTCTCATCTTAATAGCTTTTTTCTTTTCTATCTTAACTATTCTTCTTGTAATTTTTACATTCGTTCAATTTTATTAATCCTTGATTGTACCATAGAAGAAATATTGTTATTGTTAAAACATTCTACAAGAAACAAGTTGACTATAACGTAAGTCACTATTATAATACTGTTACTGGAAAGACTGTTTTCTTATTTATAATTATTATTTGTGAAACCTTACTATGCTCTATCAAAAGTTTCACGTGCTCAAGTTTCAAATTAATTATTTATCCGACATTTTAATTTCTAGAGCCCAGACGTGAGTTGCGTATAAGCTTATGTTAAGCTTAGCATGTTTCTTATCAGTTTGATTGAGATCAGCTTTAGTTATCAAAATTAGTAAATCCATGAAAAAATATAATCGTCATACAGGGTGTTAAAAAAATATGATTGTTCTAAATTGAAGGGTGAGAAAAAAATATGATGGTTCTAAATTAAAGGGTTGAGTTCTTAGCACCATAATAAAGGGTTCTTTTGAAAAATATCTGAAACATGCCCAGTTTGGGAGCTACAAGCATCCAAATGTGGAAAATAACCGTCACAAATGACGTAACATCTCGACAAATAATGATGCAAGACTTGTCTGTTTAGCAAACCAGAAACAGAGTTTATGAAAGTTATGCCCAATACATCTAGTTTAGCAAAATTTGTGATTGAAGGAGTGCCGCATAGATGGGTTCCCCAATTAAGAATCTAATTGCTAAGGAACAATAATGACGATAGACAACTATATAAATCCCTTTTAAACTTTCGTCAAATAGATGTATTGGGTAACTGTGATAATAATTTGCTAATCTAACACGGCTGGCGTCATTATTCGCCAAGATATTACATGATTTGTAATTATGCCTCTCCTATTTGTGTGCCTGTAGCACCGAAATCACGCATGTTTCTAATTTTTTCAAAGTAACTCTTTTTCTTGTTTGGTGTAAGATATTTATCCATCAATTTATAACCACCGTTTTTTTTAAACACTGTGTATACATAATTTTCGTCAGTGTTTCCATCTGTAAATTAAGTTCGTCCAACCATCAGAGTACAATAAAACGAAATTTGATGTGTATGATTTAGTTCATGAGACGTGGACTATAGAAAAACATTAAGTATAGTGTTATTATTTAAGCTGTTCGTTTAACAGCTGTAATGACCTAAATTTACGGGATAGGACAAATTTAAAAACAGTCATGAACTTAGGTCGTAAAGTCAGACAGATTATTTGAATCATAGTGTACAGTGAGTTAATATGAGAACCGTAACAGGGCCATAACTCGGCTAATGTTGCTCAGAAATCTATGAAACGAAAGCTGAACATACCAAAGTGCGTATGCGCTATCACACGGTGATATTTCTGAAATCAGTGGCGTCCCGGGAAAACCCGGGAACGTCAAAATTTTAAATAGAAAAGGGTTGATTTTGCTCCCATTGAAACAATCGCTAAAATTTGAGCAACTTTTAGAGGAAACAGGTTTTAATATCTCTTACCGTTTGACAGCTACGCGAACTCATTGATAGGTCAAGTTAATGTAGTCCGAGGGTTTCTGCATGCTTTAACTCAAAGGGAATAGTAAATAAAGGTCTGAAACTAACACGGAGTACAAAATTGCATATGCGGAATCAAACTGTGTAATGTCCGAAAACTGTGGCGTCTCGGGAATAATTCTACGGGGGCAACTTCAAAATTGTAAATGAAAACGGAAATTGATTTAGCCCCCATTGAAACAATCGCTAAATTTTGAACAACTTTTAGAGGAAACAGATTTCCATATCTCCTAACATTTGGCAGCTACAGGAGCTCAATAATAGATCAGTGCAAGGGTTTCCGCATGCTGCAACTCAAAAGCAATAGTAAATAATTGTTTGAAACTAAAGCGAAGTACAAAATTGCATATGCCGAAACAAACGGTGCATTCTCAAAAAAAAAAAATGGCTTTTAGGGAATACCCCTATTGAGGGGCGGCAAACTTAATTTTGACAGTTGGTACCGTATGGCTGCTACAGAAACTGAGTTGTGGGGGGCAAAAGCAAAATAATAAGATAGGATTTACGATGCTAGAACAAAACGAATTAAGAAACAGTTGTTGAAACGAAGAAAAAAGTAACGAATTAGCTGTTGCCAAAGAGCTGAACGAAACATGCAGGCGTGAATCTGATTATTTGGAATTGAGTAATTTCAGGAAGATTAGGAAATGGTTAAAGAATCGTCTTAGCTTTTATGAAGTGTAATTGATGCACCCTTGGGTTCACAAATGCTCGAAGTAATGTCCACAAACAGCAATACAGCGATTTATTCGGTGTACATAATTGTGAGCAACAGCTTCAAGCGCAGCAACGTTGATGTTCCGGAATGCGGTTTTAATGCGTTGTTTCATGTTGCGAATTGTAGTTGGTCTAACTCTTCCCTACAGATAGCAGCATTATGTGCTGGACAGCCATCTAATTGAAACCACATCGTATGACGTATATGGAGAGGTACGTTTTCCAACAGAGTCTGTAGATTGTGTCGCAAGAAATCACGAAGCATTGACCCTGTTAAAGGACCATCAACAAACCATGGCTTAATGACCTGAGTCCCTCGAATGCCGCCCCACATATTAATGCTCCATCGTCGTTGCCGATTGACTTCTCGCATCCAGTGCAGATTCTCCGCTGACCAGTAATGTGCACTGTGGAGATTCACGTTGCCATCACTGCAGAATGTGGCTTCTTCAGTCCGCAAAATGAAGACTACGAAATTCGGATATTCTCTCAATTGGTTGACTACCCAGTTGCAGAACAGAAGCCGTAAATTGCAGTCAGCATCACTAAGTTACTGACGCAGAGAGAGATGGAAAATATGAAAATTGTATTTTCACAGAATACGCAGTACACTACCTTGACCGACATCACGATTTGATGCGATCTGCCGCGCAGATACATGTGGATTCACTGCAGCAGCTACTAGTACATCAGTGAGAACGTTATCGTTTTGAACGACTCCTCTCCGGACACGATAGCTTCGACGAATAGATCGTGGTTCAGTATTTAGCGCTTCTTTCAACTCAAGCAAAATCGACCACGGTTTCTATCTGACAAATTGAGGTCTAAGTTTGCCGCCTCCCTATAGAGGTATTTCCGAGCCGCCACTGTTTTTGGAAATTACACCGTTTGATCCACATATGCAATTTTGTACTTAGCTTTAGTTTCAGACCTTTATTTACTATTCCCTTTGAGTTAAAGCACGCAGAAACCCTCGCATTACATTAATTTGACCTATCAATGAGTTCGCGTAGGTGCCAAACGGTAAGATATATTAAAACCTGTGTCCTCTAAAAGTTGCTCAAAATTGAGCGATTGTTTCAATGGGGGCAAAATCAACCCATGTTTCCATTTAAAATTTTGACGTTTCCGGGTATTCCAGGGACGCCACTGATTTCAGAAATATCACCATGTGATAGCGCATATGCACTTGGTATGTTCAGTTATTGTTTCATAGACTTCTGAGCTATATTAGCCGAGTTATGGCCCTGTTACGGTTTTATAGGATCACCCTGTATGTATGTATATATATATATATATATATATATATATATA
>JAGDQP010033769.1:0-20494 GCA_022664845.1 Lepisma saccharinum | reverse complement strand
CGTGGATTGGCTTGATATTAACATATTTTACTATTTCTTGAGTATAGTAATGTTTATTTTCTTAGAATATGAGTGTACCTAGGCAGTTACGTATCCCTAAGCAGGATCTCCCAAAAATGGCATAAAATTAGTAGTATAATATAGACGCTATAATATTTATTTTATATTAACTTCATTTCCAGAAATTTGCACTGTAAGTAATAAATCGCTGTTTTTACAGCGTTGGCTGTGAACTTTAAAAAAGTTGAAATTTTTGTTCAGCCATCATCTTTTAAAATGGCGGATGCCTGACGTAGTTTCAGTCCGTACAGTGTAGTATACCTTCTAAATTTTTTTTAATAAAATTATAAAATTGTCCATTATAAAATTATAAGCAAGTTCTGATTGCACCTTTATAAACCACCAAGAAATATGAAGATTTAACGAAATCTGAGTTGAACATTTTAATGTTCAATAGTTTTGTCTGTAAACTTAATTCAATTTGAATTTATTTATGGCCTTTAGGTATCCTTGGTCCAGACCGACAATGTATCGGCCAGGACCTTATTTAAAGCACCATCCTGGCATTAGCCTGATGAAACTGAGAGAAACTCTGGGAAACCTGTCAGGAGGGTGTCCGCAGAGGTCGGCCCAGCGGGCGTTTCATTGAGTTTTATTTATGGCCTTTACGCATCTAAGGCTCAGACCGGGATAGGGAAGGGGAAAGATGTCGGCCAGGAGCTTTTGGCGGATGTGACAGGAAAAACCTAAGTCAGGACAGTCGGCCGCTGGGATCATGTCCAGCTACCCACAACCTCCTGAATCTACGTCAACGCTCTACAACTGAACTACGAGCTCGGTACCAGCGGGCCTACCCAATCCAAACTTAACATGGCATATCATTAACAATGTCCTAACTGAATGTATTAATTTTTATCAAAGATAATTCAAAGGGGGTACCATTGTGCAGTGACCGAATCGAAATATATATATATTTAAAAAAAATACTTCTTTCATACCCCTTTTTCTTTACGTCAGAGATTTTGTTTTTAAAACGTCTTCCATAAATGTGCAAGTTGTATCAGGAAGAGAGAGATCGACAAACGCACGCCATAAAATTTTACACAATGAACAAATAATGCACTTATTGTACAAATTTTTGCTACAATAAATGTACAGTTAGTGCTAAAAGTTTGTACGAAGTCGTAAAATTTATTCCCCGAATAAATTCAGAATGGATTGACTAGTTTCCTGTAACGTACAGATAATCTGATTTTGACGCTTCAGTAGAGCGTCCGTTTGACATTCAGAAGGTTCTGCCCAGCAGTTGGACATCCTGACAATGTTTTCCCACGGTTTTGCTCTGTCACACCACACTAATGCTGAAAGGGTACTTTCGAAACTAGGACCTGCCAACTTCCTTCCTACATCACCTCATTGCCAGTATCTTGGCCTCAGCAATAGTTGCCTAAAGACTATAAATGGATTCAAATACGTAGCTCCTTTGATTAAAGCAACAAACAGTCCATTACCGAAATGTCCCCAATTCTATCGCCGCAAGAGTGAGATGAATGGAGAGGGCTTAGTTTGCCTTGAAGGATCTTCCGCTTTTTAGCAGAACACTGATTATGATGTTTTCTATTTGTTTCGAAGGTTACAAAAACCACTCAATGATACACGATGACGTGCCAGGAAGGAAGTATGAAAAAACGAAAATAGAATTGTTCAAATAGTAATTGGAACGCGGACAAGTACAGTTGACAAATATGAGAAAACTGTTTTAAATGGAGTGAGTAAAACGGTTCGACACTGTTCAAAATGAGGATGAATGTGATGCTTAGTTTCCACTTAGTTTAAAGAAATTCTCATTCATATGTAAAATTTGCTCATGTTATGACAAGAGCTCCTTGTATCTACGTGAAGAAATCTACAATTCCATCATCTTATATAGTCTGAAGGAGAAGAGCTGTTTTTTTTTTCTATGAGAGAAAACGAAGACTTGGAGAGAATGTTTCGATGAGACTCGACCCGAACCCATTTCTACTCGAGGCAATATCAAAACAAATCGACAGGTCGACGAGATCCATTCCCCGAGGAGCAATATTCCGCCTCCACCAACATCGATACACTTCACTGGAACTGAAAATCCTGTTTGGGAGTTTTTCTTTACCAGGAATCCATTTCCTTTCTCCCTTTTCTACCAACGGAGAGGAGACAAAACAAATCAAGGAAAAACAGAGAAATGTTACAAGCATTTCTTCTGATATTTTTCTCTCTTCTTTACGTACACCGCATTGTATTCGCCACGAGAATATCCAATGGAATTTACTTTCATATGTTTCTTTTCTTCAGGCTATCTTTCCTTTTTTGGTTTGGTGAAATATTGGACAAACTTTGTTTGACTATAAGAATAGCTGATAGTCTACATCACGTCACGAGAATGGATTTTCTTATTCATTCAGTAGCTATAAACTCTCATATATCACATACGGTCATGTATCTATATGTGACACACTGATCTTTCAAGGTTAAGCTTTCTTTTCTTAAGTTCTGATGTTCATGTATACTGATATCACTAATAACAAGAGCCAAGTTGAAAGGAGAGTTTGTGTGTATTCGCAAGTGCTTCGTTCCGCACACGAGCAACTTTTGATATTTTGCCTAGTTGCTGGTTTGTCACCCGAAGGTTCCATGAACAAGGTAACCCGGAAGTGATTAACCTTTGCCTTCCATTGAACGCAGATTATATTAACTCCTTAGGGACCGAGATCTACAGTTTTAAGTTGATTCAGAATCATCTGAATTCTTTATCGGGGGTCGAACCCGAGATCTCTTGATCACTAGGTGACAAGAGTAAATACTCAGCGGGAACAGGGTCCGTAATTCGTCAGTCGATTAGTAAGTAACCTGTTTCGTCGTTTTGCTCAGATAGTTTCATACATCATGCATGTCACGTAAAACCTTGAACCTGTTCCGTGGCACAGACTCGTTTGTTATTCTTATCGTGTTAATAATACAAAACAAATGTAATGAAAATACACAATGGAATCAAGTGATTTCTCTGTATGTCGGCTCAGGTAACTGAATTCATAATTTGACAAAGGAACAGCAAGCTAATGGACCACATGCTGTTGGTTTCCAAAATTTCGTTTAAGTAATATTTCTCCAACATGAACTCGATGGTCATCCTTCATTCATTCTCTTTATGTGAAAAGAAAATTTGATTATATATATAAAACATTCTCAATGATTGTACACTCACTAAAATCTAATTATATGTATATTTATTATGTTGCACTTACATAATGTTGTGGGTGGCTAAGACTATCGTAAAGACACAAAACTAAAGAGTTTTAAGTATTATAAGAGAATCAAATCTCTTCCCGGAAAGAGACTTGTCAGTGAGGGAAGAGATCTTCACTGAGGAGGCGGACAAATGCCCGTGCCCCCATTGACTTCGCACCCTGTTCAAAATTGCAAACATTTTTTGTTGAAAAGAGAAAGAGAGAGAGATACAGTACACATTTTACCAACTAAATTATAATGGATAACTAAGATTCTGAAAACATTAAAATTTGATTCATGAACGCACTGTCAAAATGTTTCTAAAGGTCTATTGTCCACAAGAATGTGCCACTTCGCCTACTGCCGTTAAATTAGTTACCTGCAAATGCAAATTTTAAACTATAAAAAAAGCCTGGAACTATTAATTAGCTATCGTAACAGAAGTCACAAAATCCATACTATATTAAATCCTTCCGTATATAACCATCGACCGAGTTACTTGGAAGTGATTATGAAAGCTCTTAAAACAGCTCTCTGTAGATTGAGTTCTTCGTAAATTGAGAACATGTCGTAACGTCATTAAAGTTCTTCCAATAAAAATTGTCCTTGGATCGCCCGAAGAGCAATTTCTCATTACTTGAATTGTCGAAGTCACCACCATCAAGCACTAGGGTTTCTCATTCCCATTTTAAAGCCCATTTCTCTCTTTGTGCCGAACATTCGCCGTCGTGTAAAATAAATCTGTCTCTGTCTCTCTCTTTGTGTGGTACTCCAGAGTCCATAAAGAAAATGGTAATGGAGGATTGTACTACAGAGTCACAATTGACAAGAAAGAATAATTAGTGCCCAGGAACCGCACTCCAGACTTGCAGAGGCTATTTAAAGTCAGTTGCAGCTGTCGTCTAACACGACAAAATAACAATGCGGCCACTGATTCCACATAAAAAAAAAAGTCGATGAGAATGGAAAATGATTTTGGTGCTTAAGCAGAAACACACAAGAACGTTCTTGACAATGAACAGAATCATTTTTGAACTCGTTACCGGAACAACAAGCCACAATTCAAGACAAAAATTGTCTGTGAAATTGGGTCGTGAGTTCAATAAAAACAAAACAAGGATTTAAGAGACGATACCACTGTTTACTTTAGAAGATATACTACCACATTTAGAGCACTGAAACGTCTTGTTCTCACGATGCGTATTTACGATCTTGTTCTCATACAGCTACGATGCAATTTACTGAATTAAATATATGTACGTACACTAACAACAAAAACGTATTCAGATAATTAAACTAGCAACAGGAAAACAAAAAGCTAATTTGAAATTAGATAATCACAAGGCCTCTTCAAGAATAGACCGAAGAGTAATTGGATCTCAGTTCAGTCATGAAACAGGGTAAAATTTACAGTAACTAGGAAATAAAATCAAATTATCCTGCGACAACGCATCAACGTATGCTTCCTTCCTGAATACTTTAATAAAATAACACCGTTAATAGAAAAATATTTATTGTCCAGAATATTTCGCCCCCACTCGCTGAAGCTTCCTCAGCTGTGATCTACATTATCTACAATGACTTAAAATATACAATATAGTGGTTTAACAGTGTTGCCAGTTACTGATTTCTAATTACCCCATTCTCCATTGTTCCCTGATTTCTTGTTTATTAATTTGTCTTCTCTTTTAATTAAGAAAGCTGCTTCCCAAAAGTCTCGTTCTTTCTGTGTTCTGACTGTTATGATTTTTTTGTATCCCGCGATATGATGCCCTTCCTCTATTACATGTTGTGACAATTCTGAGCTGTCCGTTTGTTTTGCTATGTATCTTTGGTGTTCTTTTACCCTTGTTTTGATTTTTCTTTTAGTCTGACCAATATAAGATTTCTGACATGAGCATTCAATTTCGTATATGCCGTCTGTTTCTTCCGTTTCTATTACCCTTTTGTATTCATTGAAAATATTGTGTAATTTCAGGTTTCGTTTCAAAATCTCTTGTACCCCGAACCTTTAAATAGCCTTTGTACTTTTTTGGATGTACCTCTGAAGCCTGGTATCCCTATTCTAACCTCCGTAGGTTTTTGATCAACCGTTGCTGCAGATATATTTTGAATTTGGTTTTTGATCTAACTTTTTTCCACAATACCATCATTTCCTCCTTTGTATATCCATTCTTCTCGCCCGTGTCAATTATCTTCCTTACGACCTCCTTTAATGCTTCTTCGCCGTTGCAAAGTTTCATGGCAGTTAATAACATATTTTTTCCACACATTTTGCTTCATATGTGCTGGGTGTCCCGATTTTTTATGAATATACTCATTACCTGCTGTTGGTTTCCTGTAAACCCTTGTATTGAATCTTCCTTCTTTGTTTTCTACTCAAATATCAAAATGTGGCAGAAAACTCCCGTTTTCATCTTTTGTTAATGAAATATTCTTATGTTCGCGGTTTAATTTTTGATAAAGGACGTCTACTTCCTCTTTGTTTTCCCCTATTACAAAATAATCATCAACGTATCTAACACCCAATACAATACCTGGAATTTTTCCAAGAACATTAGTTTCAAATTTATCCATAAAGAAGTCTGCTAACACTGGAGAAAATGGATAAGTCACTTTTTTGAAACCAAATCTCGTTGTTGAATTTACAATAGTTGTAATCAATACACATTTGGAGGTCCCTGGTATATTCGTCTGCAATTAGCTGATCTACACCCTTGTACAGAAACCACGCGTGCATTATGTCCAAAGTTTGTTGGCGAGGGACGCTGGGGATTCTTTTTTAAAATATCAAAGCTGCTTAGGAACAAAGTGAAGTTAGTGTACAAGGGCGGGGTGCCAATATGAGAGTCAAGGGAACCAGTGAGGGGATACAAGGGCACGATAAAGACAACCTAGTGAATTTAACGAACACTACGGAAATACCGGACCTCGTCAAGAAAACTTTCGTTAATGGATTCAAATTTGCGCCAAACAACCAAAATATCAAGTTACCGGAATATATAGTCAGTGTTAAATCAGCAGCGGAGAATATAAAAGATGAAGAAGAAAAAGAAGACTTTCTAAATAAATGCTTAACTGTAATTAAAAATAATTGAGTAAATAAAAATAATAATGCAGGTTGTAAACAACCCCAAGGTAACCAGGGCTATGCAGGTAAGGTAAGGAAAACAAAAGCATGGTTAAATGAAAATCAGGTATATGTATGTAAAGCTGACAAAGGTACTAAGGTTATACTTGTAGAACGAGAGGTATATAACGGAAAGATGATGGCATCCTTAAAAGAAACAGGTTTCGAGATAGAAAGGAAAGACTCTTTACAGCGGATTATTAATACTGTAGAAAAATATGTTAAAAATAGTTGGTGGATAACTGATAAAGAAAAAAAGAACTGTATAGTTTCAGCGCCCAACCTTCCATTTGCCTTCGGGACAGTTAAATTGCATAAAGACAATAAACCAGTGAGACAGATTGTGGCGGCTTACCATCACCCAGCTTACAAACTGGCAAAGAAGCTACTGAAGGTCATTTGGGAATTACAGCCAAGCTTTGAATTTACAGTAAAGAACTCATTCCAGGTTGTGGACAATTTAAAAAATGTACCGGACACAGATAAATCATTCCTAAGCAGCTTTAATGTAAAAAAAATATTCCCCAGCGTCCCTCGCCAACAAACTTTGGACATATTGCACGCGTGGTTTCTGTACAAGGGTGTAGATCAGCTAATAGCAGACGAATATACCAGGGGCCTCCAAATATGTATTGATTACAACCATTGTAAATTCAACAACGAGATTTGGTTTCAAAAAAGTGACTTATCCATGGATAATCCACTTCCAGTGTTAGCAGATTTCTTTATGGATAAATTTGAAACTAATGTTCTTGGAAAAATTCCAGGTATTGTATTGGGTGTTAGATACGTTGATTCTAACAGAATACAATTAGTAAAATTTACTCTGCAATTGATTACTAAAATCCACTCATTTAGGTAACTTTACAGCGTTTGGAATGGTCAACAGATTAAACTAACGAGGGTTAAAACTCAACCCCATTATAATTAGGAAAAGGATAATCAACGTGGAAAATTAGATCAACTTAAGATTTAACTTCTTATTGATGGGTTAATTTTATCCTTTACTCACATTTACAAAGCTATTTGACTAAAGTACCCGATATCCTTTCTCAGTTGCTGTTAATCTTTTCACTTTTTCCATGTTCCTTGTCCCGGAAAAGCGTTCGTTAAGGGATGTCATCCTTCAGACATGTGAGAAGCTTAGACCAGAGCTACCTGTCTGGCACATATATGGAAGTATTTTTTAAAAAAAGTCAATGGATTAAGTAAAATTCCAAGACTGTGGTGTTGTTGACAACCTTAACCCATCCACTAAACGAACACGGTTCCAGAAACTCGCTCGAGCATGTTTCCTATACAAGCTACGTATAACTATACAAGAATTTCTTGCGCCATTTTGTTACATTCCACTCTGCTTTCGTTTTCTTTACGTTAATCTTCATTGGATTTTCTCCTAGCTTCTCGATTCTCAAGGGCTGCAGTCGCTCAGTGGTAGAGCGTTCACCTCTGGTGCTCGGTTCGATCTCAGCTCATGCCATGTGGGCTTGGAGATGGACAAATACCGTATGCGTGAGTTTTCTCGTGGTACTCCCATTTTCCTCATTGCACCAAATTCCCCCATCATTATACATACGGACTAAGCCAAACTTGCCAAAAGTTTTTTTTTAATTCAGAACATTATGCCATCAGCATAATGGGAATCAGTTAAGCGACTTCTAGAATACACTAATTATCATTTATTTACGGAATAAAAATACACAAAAACACGAGACAATCTGTACAAGAACTCATGGTTAAAAGTTTAGAAAAATAACTGTGAACTGAATTTCCTTACAAAAAGTATGACGTAAATATTCTTTGTTGTGAATTGTCGCTTTATAAAGCCTCCTTGAGGCTACATCTCTTGTTGGAAATCAATGACAGCGACAGACCTCTCTTAGTTCTTTTATCGTAAGTTTCCCAGAATTCAGCTACGTACATCATACCCAAATATTGATCATGAAATACCTCACAAAAGCCACTTCATTTTCTGCAGAAACATCCTACACGCTCTCAGGTTAATGAAGGTTGCTTTGTTTCTCTCTCTCTCTACTCTTCACTAACTTCACTTTGAAGCTTTTATTTTTCATTTAAAGAAAAGAATTTGAGAGCAGCTAAAAATAAAAGAAGAGCGACAGGGTAGAGAGATCCTCAAGTTAATGTTTTGGAAAAGCAAAAATGTTCTGGTTTCTTATTTTTTCTCCAACGATTCTGATGATAATATCATGACCATCAAAACCCGCTTTCCCCTACCAATTTTCTTCCCTAATATAAAATAAAAGTGATTACAAATTTTGACAGCAAGAGATCACTACAAGTAGATGATTTGCAATTTAAATATTTCTACATTTAAATTTAGGAAGAGAGAGAGAATTTAACTTCTAAGTTACTTTACTTTTTTCCTAACTGCAAAGCTGATTTCAAAATCACTTATATTTTTGATAGGTAAAAGATGATAACTTCGCAATACAGTCTACTGTCTATATATCGTGTCTTGAAACCACAGCGGTAGTTGAAACCTCTTCAGGTGTTATATTTCACAGTGTACTAGTGAAAACAAGAACGTACTTTTATTTTTATTATATAGATTAATTTTAGCGGTTTCTGTGTTCAAAATAAAAAAAAAACCACTTAATACAAAACGCTAAAAACGATGAGAAAAGGTAAAATTATGATTACAAAATCCTAAAATCCAAACCTTTACCAGAAATTGAGCGTACTTATGCAGAAAAGAGCTCGACGAAATGACGATAAATTCGTCCGTAGTTAAATATATATGCTTCTAAATCACTGATATAGGATTTTTTTTAAACATATATTCCCCGTTTTATATTTTAAACATACAGGCCCCGTTTCGTATTACTCAAGCGGAAATAGTTGCATAAGTTTTTTTAACTCAACATTTTGTACTTAATTTTATTTTTAAGAACACAAAATGTGGGTGAGTTTTCTGCAAAGAAACCATATTTTAAAGTATTTGCAAGTTTTGTGAAAACTATTGTGCGAACCGGGTCTACTCTTGCAATATTGCCAACACTGACGTCTAAATGGTTTGGATTTTTTCAGCAGGAAAAGTTAATTTGACGCTTCCCACCTCCATTTATGACCTTATCACAAAATATGATACGGACGTTTTGAGATAAGGAGTAGAGCTCTACCAACTGAGAGCGCAGATCAGTTGGGAAAACGTTGCCAAATTCTTTCCCATTATGTTATTATTGTGTCGTTTTAAATGTAAAATGATCTCTCAGCTGTACGGTATTTGGAGTTTGTTAAAAGTGCAATTTTTAAATACTTGGCTCCCCTTCTGCGTAGCTACGTCCAATTTACACTACCTCCGAAGAAGATTTTTCAGGAGATTCCAAGTGCGTGAGAAAATAAAGATTCTTCTTCTTCAGGAATCCGTTAGAAAGAAAACTCAGTGAAACAATGAGACCTACATTCCTCAGAATTATGGTGACGTCACACTCATCGTTTCAATGGCATTTTATTCATTCTTATTGGACGGATGTTTTACGTAGAGAGAACCAACTCTGCATAACATGTAATTAAAGTTTTTGAAAAAAAGAAAAAAAACGAGAAAGAAAAGAGCATCAACATGCTGACTGAAGCATAACTCGCACGCAATACCGTATGCATAAAGGTTTTTCAACCTTGCAAAGCCTCACACAGGTCAACTACAATAGTGTTGTTACGCGTAACGGAGACAATCACGTAACAGCGTCGACAAGTTTCCAAGCCGGATATAAAGATGTAAAGCGGAACGAAAAACATTTGCATTTAATGTCCTCCCCCGCAGGACATTAAAACATAATATCATACACCAGCTCAATACAACACATGGAAAAGAAATGCAAGATTTATACTGGATTCATTTTTTCTTCATGTTTTATTTGGGTTATTGTTACATGTTTTGAATATTATATTTATTATACGTCAAGTGATGACATAAGCAAGTTTGTTGAATTTCTGAGCTAAAAGAAAGTGGATGGAACTTCTTTGTAATACTTACTACTTGATGATACTACTTCTTCCATAATTGGTAACTTTCTTGTTCCAAAACTGTGCGAGAGATTTAAACGAGAATTGCGGGCATTGCTATGGCAAAGTGTTCTCGAAACTTTCAAAAACTATTACTACGTAATTATACTTGATTTATTTGTATGCGACAAAATTAAATCGTGTACTGTTGTATGTACTGAGTGTTGTAGTTTCATTGTTCACCTGTCTTTTTATGTTTTCACGGAAGGGAAGACACAGACACTTCTGAGAAATTTCAAGGGTACCGGTAATAAAATTAAAATCCATCAACTTTTTTTACTGACTAGAAGTAAATGAATAAAAAATTAACTTGATGGAGGACAATTTTGAATTGGGCAAGAAAGAATCACGTTGATGGAAACAGTTTTAAACGGCAATCAAAACTGGACACAACCGATGAGACCCTAGAAAGGTTTATATTAACTAGAAGTAGATTGGAAACAACCAATGAGATTCTACACGACGTTTTACTGACAAGAAGTATAGATAAACAAATAGTATAGGTTCATACAAGCTTTTACATTGGCAAGTAACGTTGGAAAGAATAAATGATACTGGTAAGGGTTTTTGATGATGAAAATAGAGTTCGAAAAATTAATTGATAAAATAGTTTGATGACAAATAGAATCACAATGACATAACACTACATTAAAACAGTCAAAGTAATTTAATTGTGTATGATTTTGTCATGTTTTTCACGTAATAACACATAACTTTACCCTATTTTATTTATAAGCACAAAATTCCAGAATTAACATGCACTTAATAATCATGGTTCTGAAAATCAAGCCAATCTCAGAGTGTTTATTTTTAATCTACAAGAAAAGAGTCCACGTAGACATTACAGCCTTACCAAAGCTAGATTTTACAATTCAGTAATATAAGAAATATGCCAACAAGCGTCCTGTAAATAGATTCAGAAACTAAAAATTAAACTTCATATTTCTCCTTTATTAAGAAGTCATGAAACTACATTTCTCGTTAACACTAAACACCATTAACTTCCCGGAAGTTTTATAATGGAAAATTTCATTAATATTTAATTAAAATCCTTCCGGATTCCAAAAGGCAAAAAAATGATCATGAAAGCTCAAAAGGGCGTAGCAACTAGAACATTATATTCATGCAAATGCTTAACGATGTGCATTACGTATTTCTCCAACAGCTTAGTATAATAAGACATAATCTACACCATACAGAATATTCTAATAATTACAATTATTCAAGGTGATATCCAGCATTAGGATCCGTTGGCTTCTCAATATTTATTCCTACATGCTCTAACTAATAATTTGTAAAAACTATGTGGGGAGGAGGCGCGTGAAAGAACTGGACGGAAAGTAACACCTGAATGGTTAACTTTCTAAATGAACACAAAAATTTTTCATGCGTAGGAAGGAAAGTTCGCTAGGTTGTATACTCCACGTGTATTTAAACCCTGCAACGCCTACACAATGCGTTTATACTGTCCATAGCAAGAAGAGTTATATTTCAAAGAAATTGATGGTTCGTAAACTTTTGCTGTGGTAAAATCGTTAGTTCCTTCACATAATAACAAATGAAATTGGGATAACTTAAGTAAAAAATTCTGCTACATTACAAACACCAAATTTAACAACAATTGGACTCTACTTTTATCAACTGCAATAATACGTAACTTTTCCTCACACGAGTGATCGTTGATCGGCTCAACATACACACACATTTTTTTGCATGCACATATACGTACGCTCGTCTTTGGCACTAGGATGTCGAATCAAAACGCGCTTGGTTCCATCCGCTCACGAAATGCTGTTTGATACGGATTTTCTCCATTTCGTTGGAGTTTGGAATGATTCTCTGAACCAGTGTAGGTCAGAAAGCAGTGCATGTGCTTTCTGGCACCCACTGATTGCGAAGATAAACAACCCTGTATCCAATAGAAAAAATAAACACACTATTGTAATTTAGTAAATAACTATAATAATCAGGATGTATATAGACCTCATTTTCTAATAAAGTCTAATTCCCAAGATCCCAAATCAATCCACGAACGTTTCCAGATACAAACACGAATGAAGGATTTTATAATGCATGTTCCAATACAGAAAGAGCTTCTGGAACTTTGACTCCGTAACAACCGATAAAGGATTACTTATAACGTAGGAACAAAACATACGTAAAGAACTTGAGCACACGGACGGATCCAATAGCCTACAGTCTACACTGTATTCCTCCGACATTATGAAAACGTAATTCTTAAAGAACTCGACTTAGATTGTATCCTGACATTGGTGCTACTGCCTACGAGAGCGACTTTGCATAATGAACCACCCCTTTTCTCATTCTTCTGAAAAACGATTCAACAAAAAATAATTCATAGCTCATGTGAGAGTTAACACATGCTTGTCTAACAGTTTAGATCTGACAAAGTCGACCTCTCGCTTTATCACTGTTGTTACACTCACAGTGTGTTCGAAAGAGATCGTCAAATCCGGATAACGGATATAAAATTGCATGACGTATAAAATTCGACCATCCGTTATTCGGATATCTAATATCCAGTTTTTGGAGGCATCTCTAGCTGCAATAATGTCTAAAGCCTTCCGCCAATAGGGAGCAGATTTTTAGGTGAAAACTATTTTTCTGTTGGATTGGAAGTAGGCCGTACCTGGTAGAAGTAAAAAACATATCGTCGTGATGTAATTGCAAACTTATATTTCACATAAAAAATGCGTGATTTTACTGTTAGTACAAAGCAGATATTTCTTACGAAAGAACAAAAAAATGTACATATTCCAGACAAAATAATTTTCAATCAATTTCTTAAGAGTAAAGAAATATAACGACTTCTCTGTCATTTGGGGGCTTCAGGGTTTACTTGTAAGGGAATTGTCTCCCACGAAAATCACAAATCAACATGAAGCTTCTATGGTGGCACTGAAAATGTGTTGAAATGAACATCCCTGTAATACTTCGTTACACAATTTGTCAAAACAAGAGTTCGAGAAGTGTAAATTTGAATGCCTAGTGCGTAGGCATCACGTCATGCATATGTGGAAGCACTGTAATTCCCATTTAGTTTTATGTGTAAGATGATAATTTGTCGCTTAAAAGTTATTAACTGTCTGGTGGTAATATGTATAATTTTCTTAAATTAGAACTTGGGTCAAGTGACATCATTTGGAAGGTCTTTCGAATTTATTTACAGAAACACCTTGTTCGAGTTTCATAGATGACTTTGCGAGAAACTGCGTTTGGATTTTGTTAATTCCGAAATGCAGCAACACAAGCGCATTCACCCGAACACGTGAACAATGAACTTTTACAAGCTCACGTGGATCGACATTTTCATGGGAGACAGAGATACAAATTTCCAGGAGTCTTTTTTCTATTGTAAGGTGGGTGGTGATGGAAAGCATTCCAAAGGTTACCTAATTCCTTTAACAGCTGCAATCGCTATTTACTGCAGAGAGTTCAAAAAGCTTATTTGAAAAGGGGGAGCCAAAAGATCATTTCAATGGGTTTGTCCGCAGAATAGGTTTTGATTGAAGGAAATTGAAAGTTTTGCCATTAGCCCACGGAGTGTACCGCAATCCACTTAAATTTAACGCAGTGGTGGCCAAAAGAGTTCCTCTTACTGTATCATGGCGGTTGGAGCGCTCATAACGTTAGACAGCGTCAAGTATGACATCACTTGAAACGTTTCTTTAGTTAATAATATACGACAGTTTCCTAAGGCTTCAATGACAAAATAAGAACATTTTTGTAACTACGAAATCAAGTACCACGTAACCCGTGTTGTCTTTCAAGAAAGTTGGACATTTTGCTACTCGACAGCAGAAAATGAAACAGCATGTAATTGTAAAGGTTCATCACAATGATAAATCCTCCTTGAAATTAAAAAATAACTTATTTCGGAATTTTTACTAAAAAATCAGTCGTTTGCGAAATCTATAGAATTTACACAAACTTAATTAATAATCTTATACAAATTATCTTCAGTGAAGAACCTAAACGGGAATGCGCTTTCACAATAAGTATGAAGTGTTGCCTACACACTAGGCGTTGAAAAGAAAATTTCGCAGTCTGAAGCCCTGATTCTTGAGTTTCAGCACAGAGTAAAATACGTATATTACTCTGTGGTTTCGTATTTTACTCTGTGGTTCCAGCAAAGCGCAAAACGTAGCACTATAGAAGTGTTGATTTGCTATTTGGATAAGGAAACGGCTCCCTTGTGAGAAAGGGATGTTTACAAATGATTTGGGGTACCTGCATGCAAATCTAAGCATTTTGTGTGGCACCACAGAGAAACTGGAAGCTTTCTCGACGTCTGTTTGGCCAATCAGTGAAAGAAGTGAAACAGTTGCTACGACACTGAGCTCTGTAGCTGAGTCATACATGCGAGAAATGTTAACTTGTACAAGAAATGTAGAGAGTTTATGATGCCTTTCTGACTATTAGTCTTGAATTTTTCTTGCTCATTTCAACAATAAACAATTTAATGAACATTTTGATCAGAATGTGCGTTAATTTTTATGGCTTTTTGTGGCATCTCAGGCCAGGTTACGGTAGAGGAGAGGCTGTTGGAACGTCGTCGCCCAGGGACTAGTTCGTAGTTACCAAACCGGCATTTGTCTGGTGTTAGTAAGGATAAAGCCTGGAAAAAAAACTAAGTCAGAACGGTCGGCTGCTGAGATCGAGTCCCGGATCTCCCGAATGCGAAATCAACGCTTTACCAACTGAGCTACGGCCGCTCGGTTTCCCATGTCTCAGGGTTCTATTCCCTCTCCCGCCACCTTTTGTCAACTTCTCTGGGCTATCAAAAGTGCGCATTAACGGTGTAGATCACCCCCGCCATCTTCGTATACTCTCTCTCCTTTGATTTATATGAGAACTGTTTTACTCGTCTTATATCTCTCAGGTGAGTAATTTTTAACTTCTGTTATCGCCTTGCTTTTCGTCATATTTAACTCATGATGTTTTATAAAAATCCATTGGGGCGCGGTGGCTAAATGGTCACCTCTGGTGCTTGGGGTCGTCGGTACGATCTCTGCCTATGTTATGTGGGCTTTGTGGTAGACAAACACTGTGTGCCTGAGTTTTCTCGGGGTACTCCCGTTTCCTCCCCCTTTTCTCATTCCATTAATTCATCCCATCATCATCAATCTGGCCTGAGCCAAAGTTGCCTAAAGGCCTTACAAATTAAATTCAAATAAAAACTCATTATCATATATACAGACAATATGATTTTTCCCACTGGCATATTGTGTTTTATGTAGTTAACTATTAATAATATAATACGATATTACGATAATATATTTTGAAGAAATTTCATATTTAAAAAAAAAAACAAAAAAAAAACAACGACGAGTCAAAATAACAGCAAAGACGAATTACGTGAAAACAGAACTTGAATATTCCACTTCTGAGAGACATAAATCAAGTATTTCCCATATAAATCAATGGAAAGTGCATACCCTGATGGTGGGGTGATCTACAAGTCTACAATGTTAATACATTAGCTTGAGTGAAAAAATATAAAAGAAGTATTCAAATAGTAATTGATCGGTAGTTAAAAGAGTAGATAAAAGCTGTTATAACGAAAAAAAAAGTTTAAAAATGTAAGAGAAATTCATTCTTGTCCATAGCGTAATTGAATGATTGACCATGCAACATAAATTGGCTTCACGTAGTACATCAATCATACAGTTATATGAAGTTTGTAGGAACCATGGATCAAAAACGATACAAATAGGTCTCATCATTTTTACATTTTTCCCTAGAGAACAAGAAGAATTGAACTATTTAATAGCGTTATGTAATATTGTCGATATTTTGCGAAGCGACGACTCTGCCACCTACAGGACCTTGGGACTACCAACGCTCACATCGCGCCTTGTGACCACCACACGAACTAGAAAATATCGTTGAGGAAAGTGCGATTAAAAAAAACACACAATAATAATTCAATATCTTAATAATTTTACTGATTTCCTAACTTTGATAGTAGGGCAACAAAAGCACCCACACACGCGGGCTGTGTATTAAGAAGCCATATTCTGAATTTGTGAATTATTAGAAAAAAATTACTTAGACCTACTTCATTAATAACCGCAGCGGAAAGGGTTATGTCCACTGAGCGGTAAGGAAATTGTCCCTAGATTTAGGAAACCCATACTAACAAGACAACTTAGACCGGAAATAAAATAAACTTCAAAGTTACGAATTCACAACATCCTCCAAGGTTTTCAAAGCTTAAACTGTGACCATTAGCAAATCTGATAACAACGTTTAAATCAGAATTAACAGAGAAGTATGACAAGCTACTTTTATCTTAATACAACCGGAAGAGACAAAACGTTACACCATAACGAACACGCCCACTGCTTGGAGTCTGTCTATATCTGTGGCCTCCGGAGCAGTGATTGGGAAGACAACACGGGATCGATAAAATCTAATTTAGAGCTAAACTTCTTTTTTTTTTTTTTCGAATTCCAGTCCAGTCCTTTCAAAGATAACAACGGCTGCTATCAACGAACACCAAAGAGCCCATTGAATCACAGATTTGGAAAGCTGATAAAAGTGTAAAAATACATGGCTGAAAGGATCGTTAGTGCTGTAAACCGTCGATTGTAAAAAGAATAGTGGAGAACTGGGTTGAGACGGAAAGGGACAAAAATTACTTGGTTTTCTTAATGGTTTTATTTTTTATTTTTCGTGATCGAATCAACGAGTTTCGCCAAGGTTTTTCCTTCAACGTGATGGGCAGCAGAGGAGAAAGTGAAAAGCACGTAAAATGCTTCCGGTCGCAAATAAAAACCATCATAAAACGTGTACAGAGCAATATATCACAGAGTGTAGGGACCTGCCCCAACTCCACTACACGGCTTATTCTAGATTTTTGAGTGTACCCGCATATGAAAATCAGCCCGATGGAGGCTGTTAATTTCCTAGATAATATCCTAAAACATACATAGGGTAGCTGCAAATTGGTCATTTTTTTTTTCTATGCCACGGCTATTTTCACGGTCTATCATCTGTAAAAACATTAGTCTTATATCAAAATGTTTGTACTCGCAGATACACCAAAGAGACCACTTGGGAGTGTGCAAGACTTGAGTTCCATGAAAGCCTTCCTGTCATCTGCTTCAAAGTCACGTCTGCATTAAGACCCTTAATCGCTCACCAGAGCGCATGAATTAGTGTGCTACAAGCCTACCTATCATGACGTACGGTAAATAAATTCAAGTTGGTGAAACGAAAACCACAAACATCAAGAAAATTTTCTCTAAAGAAGATATTTCTGTCTCACCTATGGTTACTGTAAGACATTGGACGTTACCATCAAACAGTAAAGAAAAAAAAAATCTGTTCTAAGCGCAAACGATGTGAGTTCCAACAAGTTTCTACATGGTGTATTACAGCAGTTTTAATCACAGTGCCATTTTTTAAAAGTACGTTATTGTTATTTTGTTATTCAAATTTCTTTGAAATCATTTTTTTTTTATTATTATTACTTCAAATATACATCACGGAATATTAAATCAACAACTCAATCCCCTCCCCCTCCTCACACATAACTATGAAGACAACAGGGTGTTAGATGGAGTGATAAATACAGTATATAATAAAGAAGTTACTTTTGACAGAGAAAGCATGGATGTTTACAATACCCTCGTTATAACAATATTCAGGCGATCAGAAAAATATATAGTTATACAGTCCGCGACAAAAATTCTTCCCGTTTGGTAAAATTTCATTTGGGAATATTTTTTTTTTCTTTTATATGCGAATAAAATTTATTTTGCGAAAGACAACTGAGTACTTTAAAAGAGAACTGGTAAATTTTGATTTTCTTGAAAATTTGTGATAAAATTTTGAAAATGTACCACACATTTTCTTTTTATTTGGGGTACAAACCCTTGGTAGATGCAAAATACCCCTGAAACCTGGCCCGGTTTTACAAACATCGCCCGACAAAATGACCCAACCGTCTTTGTCCGGCCAAAATAGAGGGTATAGAACTCAATCACCAACTTTCTGGACCAGCGTTATGCTTTGTCGGGCTCAGATCGAGCAGGACTGTGTAATGTAAAATCGGGCCGGCACATGTAATCAGGTCCGATGTCCGATTGCAGAGCTCTAAAGTACAAAGTACGAAGTCGCTTACCCACTTTATAAGGACCTCATAGTGGCAGAGGTCAGTGCGGTCAAGTTGAATTCCTGCTGGGATCTCTTGAGCGAAGTGGTTCGGAGACATTTAACCGAAAAGTAAAGTCGCTGCAGCTGTTGAATGGATCATTTTTGCTAAGCTAAAAGATCTTTCAAGAAGTACTGGCGCTTGGTTCACTATTGCTAATCGCTATCCAATTCAACAGCAAACTATCTCTATAAGGTCAAACTGAGTAAGTGACGAATCCGTAGAGAAGGCGCGGAGGGCGCCCCACTCTAAGGGAAAATATTATTTATAGCATTATTTCAACATATTTTCTTAGAAGTCTCAATATTTGCGGTTACCAGTGTCATATTCCTTGATAAAAAAGAGTAATATGAGGGGCAATGTAAATTTATACTAAAAAATCGCTTAGCGGGAAAATATTGAGAATGTCCCTGGTCTATTCCACCTGCGCCCCTGGCTCATGAAAATCCGCCACTGACCTGAGTTGAGCAGGGAAATAAATGTTATAACAGAAACCATCTTGTGTCTAGGGCAAACTATCTCAGCGGTGTCTAAACCAGGTGCTTGTCATCTCGGGTGGCCTGCACCTTGAGCTTAACTCAATTACGCGGTTACGCCTCAATGGGAATCGGGTCATGTAATACACGAAATTGGGCTAGCATTTTACGAAAATATTGAGTGTTTATGAAGCGATTAATCTAGTATATCCTTCCTTTTCCAGCAGAACTGGAGTTACAAGTGTGTGTGTGTGGGCTATATGTTTAGGAATGTAGGCTGTCACTTGGGAAGGTGTTGGAGAGGAGATGGATAATAAAACCATTTGCCGTCCCCCAAGAGATTCACGGCCCAGGCCTATGTTTAATGTTACAGGTTTTATGAATTTAAAAAAAAAATCGAGCAGCACAGCCGCATAATTACTTTTCGCAGAAGCGTTCACATTTCGATGCAATCGGCATGATGATGCCCAAAGAAAATCTATCTTACTGCCTACATAATCCTAATATCCGTGTCGCTTGGTGTTCATTAACCAGAACATCAAACTGTACGTTGGGTCAATTCTCTCGTAAGAGAAAACACCCACGGATGTGTAAATTACTGCACCTTCATGAGAGACAAATAGTGGAATCTCGTCGTGTGACGCAACAGAAGGCGGGGAAACCAGAGATGACGTCAGTTCAGTTCGAGCCCGTTGCTATGCTTACCATGAAATTAGCATTGAATGCTTGGTGTATTGAAAAATCGCGAGGGAAGTCGGGAATCGGGGACAAGGAAAAGGTATTCAAATGAAAAGCGGACTAAAGGCCAGAAAAGCAGGAAAAAACTGTTTCAGTTCGTATTCATTAGATGAAAGGTGCCTAATCTACCAAGAGGAGTGAAAGTATTCGATGGAAGTAACGATTTTCACATGTTTATTTAGACAATGAACCCTATCCACCACTTGTTTTAAATTACACAATTAAACAAAAAGTTCGGTTTTTGGTGGATTTTAATGGTCACTTCCGGGTTGATCGCAAGTGGATTATCAGCAGGATGTCGCTTTGTAGTTTTCTCTCAGAATCAAGATCAAATTATTTGTTGATGTTCTGGAGGGGGAAGAATGTCAGCAATGTTGCTTCTTTGTGACATTACGGGTTCGAAACTTTTTCTGACATTACATAGGAAATTACGAGTTTGAAGCAGAAATTTCTTCTCAGTTGCATTACACGAGAGTTGGAGTGTTATATTAAATTAGGAGCATGCAAATTTGTGAAGATTTAAGAAAAATCTTACGTAACTCGGGCGAAAAAAGCGAAACGTTCATATTGACATATTTCATTCGATCAAAGAGAACAAATAACCGGAATCACGATCAGTCCTAATGAATTGGTGTGACAGTCGGCCTGAGCACAATGCAACCGAAACTATAATCTATCATC
>JAGDQP010033768.1:813-19435 GCA_022664845.1 Lepisma saccharinum | reverse complement strand
CTAGTAACTTCCTGATCAATAATATACTAAAATAAAGGATGAATAAATATACTTTTTCCAAATTTAGAACAACCATTCCCTCCCCCAAATCCCCAATTCACATATACTCTTCCCTGGTGACTGGTGACTACCATAACAGGGAAGAAATAATTTTCACAGCAGACCAGAACACAACTGAATATGAACTGAACCAACTCTGGAAGAAACTTGGACTGGAACCAGTTTCAGAAAGTTGGTGGAGAAAGTTATCTTCCTCCCACAGAAAAGAACAACGAATTGGTTGCAAATGTAAATACGCCCGAATAAAGAACTTTGCTTTCGATATCTCGAAGCTGAGTGATTTAGTGAGAATTATTGGTGGAGAAACCTTTATTCTCCCAGGAGCTTGGCGGAAGTTGCATTGGCAGCAACCTCCCACACACGTAGAACTCTTGGCGGAGGGACCCCCAGAGGAAGGCCAGGGTCTTGCTCAATTTCCCACAGGGTCAATATTGAGGGAGGTACCTTGGTTTACCTCCGTCACGGTGGAAGCTCACAAGTGGCGCAAACCTACTACCATGCGTAACAGAGGGTCGCAGCCAAGAAGTATCAGTTTACTGCATAACGGTCGGTCCCCAGTTCCCTTTGTAAGGTAACGGATGAGGACAAAGATAAATTAGGTGAGATCAGTTAAGGAACTGGACCTTTTGTAAATTGGCAGTGGAGTAATACTGAAAGCAACAGATGAAGCCAGTCTTTGTAAATCTACTACAACGAAACTGTGAAGTAGGATTCTTTATCGTTAAAGTGAGGTAATAATGTATTTTTCGTGTTGGGGTAAGTCGTTCCTCCTCTGCACTAGTCATCAGTAATCCGGCCAGGACACCTAAAGATAATTCCGGATTGTTTTACTGATAAACAATTGAAATAAATCGTTCAATACACAAACTGCAACTTACTATTGCGCAACTTATGTAATTCCTTTCTTAGAAGTCGGTTGGTGGATTTAAAAAAAGTAAAAAATGAAAACAAAATATTATAAATTTTGCATGACTACATTTTTGCGTGAAAATTTGTAAACTAAAAAAATAAACAGTAACGTATTAGCATCTGTTGATATTGAGATATTATTGAGCTACAACCAAGAAAGATACAAAGGGAGATAGCGGTTTATTAACAGACACGAAACTTTATGTGAAAACGCAGTAATACAGAAAATAATAAACTCTTACAGAAAGCGGATACAAGAAAATTCATACCAACGTGGCAACCTAGCTTATGCAGCAATAATATTGTTCGCCAAACATATATTTTGGCCCTATCTTTGTTGTACGTTAGCATCATAATTTGGTCCTGTAATTGAAGTGTTCATTATTTTGACAATTTTGAATGTAGTGATTTCGAGTGCAACTTTATTTAAGCTTCTTTCTGGAATTCTCACCATCGTAAAACACGCGGGTATCTCAACCTCCTACATTTGAGCTGCACTGGTTGATATGGTAAAGTGATTTTATTCGGCAAAGAATGTGCCTCACCAATTCACTTTTGGCTTGGGTGATAATTGCTTATTTTTTGGAAAGCTGACAAGTATCCGAAGTGAGGACTCGAGTTGCTCATCAAGTGATACCTTAAATTGAAGCTAGTGACGAGTATAGTACACCTGTGAAATCCTAGCTGCAGAGCTCCAGAAATAAAAAGGTTATGGCGGGTCAAAGCTCAAAGAGAAAGCGAATTGCATTGAAACAAGTCACAAAGAAAGGCAGAACAAAAGTCACAAGGACATGGTTTTGAATTGAAATGCGAATCATATGAAGGACAGAGGCACGTACAAAGTACTACACATTGATACAATCAATATGTAAGTCGTTAATGAAGGCGTGTGATAAGCAGATACTTTGCTCACAATGAGCACAATTGACCAAAGTGATGTTCTCACATGAGGTCTTGTAACCATCGTCCCGTATATTAGAATCAAAAGAATAATCCAATGGAGAAATCCAGGGCTCGGGCTCCTCATTCAAGTAGCCGCTTTTGTAAAACGCAAACCTGATCATGTTGCGAAATCGTGAGGCGCTAAATTGGAAGTGAGTGAAGGACTGCATTCGTAAAATGTTATCCCGATGCCAGAGATTAATTTCCGAGAAAGCGATAACTGTGTTAGTAATGAACCTGATAAATGATTTATATGGACGGAAGAAGTAAACATCAAGTGGTTGGATGGAACCAGTGCAACCACTAGGAATTAAACGTTTGAACAGTGTTATATGATTAGGGCATAATTCATTTGATACGTTATCATCCTTATTTGCACTCCATGAATCTAGCAAAAGCAAGACTTTATCGCGATCGGCAGGCTGGCTATTCCAGAATACAGAATAAAACTCTCTTAAATCACTTTCGTTCATGTTTGCAGTCTTTCCTGGATGGGACACTATGTTATCGGGATCTTTTTGCTTATTTACTGGAAATTGACCCTGGATTCGGATACAAGAACGTACATCGGACGCAATATTTCACCATCCATAGAAATAACCGGCATGATCATATATGAATGAGTAGAAGCACTGACTGATAAAAATGCACCTCTTACAACCACCGTATCTTTAGTCTTATGAGCCCTGTATGCATGGAGTTCCTTGTCAAATCGACTTTGATCAGCATTTAATACTTGACGAGGATTCAGGTCTTCTAGTAACATAAGTTCTTTCATGGACGTAATAAACGTCTTAGATAAGTGATTTAATTCAGCCTCTTTTGATTTCCACGTTTTGCTAACCCTATGCGTGATAGAACGACTGACGATATTGTTTATCTTTTTAAAATTAGACAGCCAGTGCCGAGATGCCTTGAATTGTAGAGTATTATCCGGATCTAGCTCTTTACTTATCTGAAAAGCCCAAAAGCGAAGAGTTCTGTCGTGTATAATTGCACATCTCTCGACCATTTCTTTGAATTTATCGTGAACTGCTGCATTAAGTTTCTTATAACTGGGTTTTTACCTTTTTTTCTCATATTCAAAGAGGATGTTTTTCGATTGAATTAATCTATACTAAAGAAGAGAGTAAATTCTGAAGAAGAGAACATTATAGCTTGTACTTATCGGGTTGAGGATTGCGACATGTTAGATATCAAATAACAGAGGGATGTATTAATATATATGGCCATAAAAGTCATAGGAACCAGCATTTGCAAAGAAAAAAATCAAGTCTGATGCTGTAAGCATCAATGACTAATAAAAATGCATTTGATGAATGAAATGCAGTTACATAGGACGATGCAGAAGACAAAGAAAGTGACGAATATTGAGGCCTGTCAAGTCGATGATGAGGCTAATGCCTAATATTATACATTAGCATAGTTCCTGAAAGATATTTGTTTACCATTGAACAATGTGCGAAGTTTTGCTGTTTTTATAGCGTAGCAATTTTGGTTGCCCCTAGCGCTCATTTGCATATTAAAGGTTTTCATAACTCAGATATTACACTAGGACACATTCAAATTTAAATAAAGATTATTAACGAAGAAATAATATGAAATAGGACACCAATGTAGCGCAGAACGTATCCTGGTTATAATAGAATGTGTTCTCGCCCTTTAAAATAATGCTATATAAAAATGAGCCATAAAGAGTTTTTACTTGCTAAAATTCCATTCCATAGGCACTAAGTGAATGAATGATTCATTTGTACAGTTCGGAATTGAGCAACACGAATCTTGAGCGTAACAGATATTACTCTCGAATATCTTATTTATAGACTCGCGCACATGTTAATTAGCGCCAGGGCTTGCTAAAATTAGCATAATACACATTAGAGCCAGCGAAACCAGAAGATATAGGGAATGGGATTGCGGGAACTCCTCTCACTCTCTCATTAAATAGCTAAAAGAAAAGCTTTTTAGTATTCTAATGAAGAATCGGCGGAGACACGGCATTTCGAAGTACTATAGAAGCGAAGGCGGATACTCCTATACTAAAAGAGCTCATAACATATTACCCAGTGTTACAAATATGCTTATTTCAAGGTAGTATTGAGTAGTGGAAGGAACTGCAATTAAGTGTAGTAGTGAGAGAAAATACACCCAGGGAGATAATAATTTGCCTCGATCGGCCACAGCTGAACAAAGAAGTTTTCGTACCTTATTGAATATCAGTTTCAGAGAGGAAAACTTATTGCAAAAATAGGATCAATATAGGATGCAGCTTAAGATACCTCAATATGGTGTATGTGATAAAAACTTTTCGTTCAGTTAATGTGTTAATGGAGGAGAAAGGACAGCAAAACGACATATTATTACCTTAAGTATAATGCGGTAGCGAGCACAGATCATGAAAGGCACATTCTCCGTGGGCTATTAGATGTGGTCATGGTAATTAAAAACACAATATCTGAGAGTTTAGGTATACCACCGGCAGAGGCACATTTACAACTAATCAACCCATCCCAGTATTGGAGATTTTAACTGTTCAAAATAATGGTTCATCGATGAAAACAACATCTGGAAAAATTTTCGATTACAGGATGAGCTCCAATGAACTGAATGGTCTGTGGTGCATATTACAGATTGAACAACTGCAAAAATATAGATCTATGGAGTCTCGGATACCTGTCTGTATACTGATTTGTGTGTATATTTTATTAACTTAATGAAATATTTTAGTTGTATGAACATTCCGTTTTGTTAATTTATACTCTGTCATTGTAAGGTATTGTGACCGAAGATCGGTTGTGTGATTGTCTCACCGAAGGCGCATTAGTATATTTTCAGAAGAATCTATGTTTGTAAGATGTCTGAAAGCGATGAGTGATCGTAAGGAAATTCACCACATTTGGAAGGTTAACCTCCACAATTACATTCGGCTACAAACACTATATTTTGTACAAAACCCTCTCCTGCGTCTCAAATTCCTGCACGGAGACAGGCATTTCGGCAGATGAATTTGAAGATAAGAAAATCGAATGTCGTTGTCAGATTAGCATTATTTCGAATATTGAGTCTCTTAGACTCTAAAGTATACACGAGAGTCTTGTATTCGTCAATATACAAATATTATTATCGCACGAAAAATACTTAACATTTGAATGCACTAATAAATTAACTGTTGCATGCCGAAGTGATGACTCGAAACTTGGTTACATTTAATATTATGTCATTTCCCGATATAAATCAATGAAAATCCTCTCGCCACTAAATAGAGGGGTAAGAAATATAGTTTTTATTACATAATTATAATATACCTAAATAAACGTTTGTTTTTCTCTAAACGCATACTTTACTTCGTTGTTGTTTATTGAGATTTCCAGTAGACAAAAGAATTATATTTAGTAATATCTATCGTGTCAATATATAATATGTTTGCCATTAGGGTAACATATCTTAGAGTATAATTTTACTCAATAAGTAACTTCCATTTTATTGTTATATTTGCGTTGTGCTACATGTACCAAGTGCAACTCCCCTAGATACATGGTCAAGGAAGACGATATTGATATTGACATTGTTGAAGTGATAGTTGCTAAAATGTATTGAATTCCCTGAAGCAAACAAATTATGTTGTATAATTCAATTCCAAGTATTCTAATTTAAAGTATTTAGCAAGGCATATGCTCTTAATAATCTACATTCAGGTAATGCCATTTAGACTAATATTTTATCAACCATAATTATAGAAAAGAGAAGAGATCTTTATAAGCAAGGAACGTAGTAGGTGGAATGCGCCAGGGATAGTTTTCACGCCCCCTACGTGAAAATGTACAATAAATTTATCATATTTGACCTCATGTTTCTAATTTTTATAATGAAGTTTGACATCAATATCCTAAAAATAATACGTATTGCTACTTTAGGTTGATTCGAAAAAAAAAAAACTTTTTGTAATTGTTGAATGCTTATTACGTGCCAACATGCCCCCTCTCTTGATTCGCCACTGATATATACTTTATTTCAATCAGAAAACAAATTGAAACATTTTCTTGGTCAAATGGCTAAAAATGCTATAAAAATACAGAATCATCAATTGAGGTGGGGCAACACGTGTCCCTTCTGCCTGCGCCACTGCGCATACACTGGCTTAGCAAACCTCACGGAATATCAGGACGCTAATTCGAGGGAAGACACCACGTCCGTTCTACGCACCCAGTGGTGCTCCATGACGACTGCAGTTGTGTATGCGAGACAGTGGGAAGTGGCTGTGTGAGTGATTCCTGTGAAATACAACGAGGTCGAGAGCTGACAGCATTCGAACTGTGATTTTAACGGTGGTGTACGAATTCGGCTTCAGATGTTCAATCGTGTCCAGGGTATACCGACAATAGTTGGATGAAAGCGTCATACTGTACAACACACACCATAGCGAGCATGTAGCTGCCTTCAATGACTGGAACCGACGACACCTAGGACGAATTGTCAACAGAATAAGGAGGGCGACAGTGTGAGAAATCACAGCGTAATTCAACAATGGCCGCTATGAAAACGTCTCCCAGTGGACAATCCATTGTAACATGCGTCCCCTTGCGTATGGAAGCCGTCGCACTACACAGATGCAACTGCCAAACCAGCATCATCACCGACTCCGGCTTGCATTTGTCCCATCGCATCGAATGGACATTGCAACATTGGCGTTACATCATATGATCCGACGACCCACGGTTTCTACTGTGCCATACCGATAGGAAGCACCGTGTAGGACAGACTTCATGAAGCGATGAACCTCGCATATCAAAACAGCATGGTCCTGCGTGGTGGGGTATCAGTGAAGGTCTGCAATGCATTTTCCTAGTATGGTTCGTGAGAATGGTTCGAAGAGCATGCAGGTAAGGTCCAGCGATTGAGTTCGCAAGGCCAGAACATTAATATGAACCACATCGGGAATATCTGGAATGCTGTTTAACTCAGGCTCCGTGCGTTAGGTTCTCCACCCACCAACAGGACACAATTAGTTTCCGCTTTCAAGACTATGTGGAGTACATTCCTCAGGCAGTATACCAGGGATTGCAGACTCAGTACCACGCCGTACCACAGCGCCCCGCACAGGCAGAAGGGACCCGATATTAGGTGATTATTCCATGACTTTTTTTTAAGTCAGTGTACTTAAACACTTTTACCTCATATGCTTCTAAAATAATAATCTTACCTGATTTCTTTCTTATAACGCCAATTACGAAGATCAGAAGTATTGGCTTATGTGCATACAAATATATTTTTTTTTACAAATTCTGTACTAATTCAAAACCTGATAGAACTTGAGAGAAAATACCACTTACCTGGATACAAGATTTGATTTTTTCGAAATTTCCTGCAGAATATGCTAATCCTCCATCCGATTTCTGCTGCTGTTTTAACTCTATGTTTTCCTCTGAACACTCGTTTTTAATTTCACGTTGAATGGCATCGACCGGAGATTTCTCAGTCGATAAAGTTGATTCGTCACAAAGTAATGGATCTACATTATTCTCGGTCTTTCCACCAATTGAGCTATATGACTGAAACATTTAAAGTAGTTACAACCAGATAAATTGTTCCTTTAGAAACCCCACCAGTTGGAACCATATGGCATTCTTTGGCGCTATAATTACAATTTCCAAATACGGGAGGTATAAAGAAGTTCACTGTCTAACAATTCTAATTGAGTTTCTTCACACCGTATAATATATTATTTAAAATATATCAGGCTCTTATAACTTACATGCATGATTTCACTCAGCTACAGTTCTAATTACATCAAAAGAGAATTTCCTTGCAAAGTTGTATGGTTACGAATATTCCGTGGACAGAGTGAAGTTACATTAAAAGTATTTACTACTATTTTATCAAGTTAATATTTACTACTCTAATGGGCGTTGCCATCACCATGCTTTTAGGAAAGAACCTACATACACTTTGGTAGAATGATCTTAATAACTCAATATATTTACGCACTATTAATCAATCTATTTATCTTCCCCAAACACACACACACACAGAGACACGAACATGCACGCACAAATATAAAAACATCCGTATAAGCACAAGATGAAAAGGTTCCGTATGAGTATAGTTAAAAGAGGACATAAGTGCCAGCCGACCAGAAGTCGACATATATTTTACTAATAATACAAAAGTTCAATAAAATTAAAGAATTATAATTGTTGTTTATTATGCAACCATAAATCCTATAAAATGGTTACGCAAATAAAATAAGTTTGAGATAGCGAGCTGGGACTTGCCAGGAAGAATTCATAGTTATGTGCCTTTAGATAGTTCACAGTTATGTGTCTATTTCTATCTGCTTTTATTTTAGAGAGCTTCTGGAAATGCTACTGATAGTTTGGTAAATCCGTTGTGTTACTATAATATTTTTTGAAAATTTTGAATTGCACTTCTAACTAATTCTGGATAAAACGTGTCTCAAATTTTTGATGATTTCTCATTTATATACAGCTCCACAACTTAGTTTCACAAACTACCGGCAGCCAATAGCGTCGAAAAGAAATAATTGTTAATCGTCGATTAGTTCTACTTGGTTTATGCAAGTAATCTCGTGGTGCGCTTTTGTCAGTTATATATATGTGTATGTGTATGTGTGTTTGAATACATAAAATTTATTTAAAGATAAACAGATGAAGAAAAAAGCTTTTGGTCATTGTTTATTTGTGGTAACTATACGACTGAAAATTTATATGTGCATTCTTGCATATTCTGTACTGAAAAGAATCTAGATTTGCTGAAGGAACAGCGTTTGAACACTTGCCTTGATGTGTTGTATGTGTTAGGATTATGTAGTTGAGAATTCTATATAGCAAAACAAGTGTTTTACAAAAAATAATAAGGTGGAGTAAAGGACAAATTTATAAATACAATTAGACTATAAAAATAAAATCATTTTCTTGGAGGATTGTTTCCTGAAACGAATCCTTGACATAGGATAATTGAAGACGAACTTATTATATTGTTATTTTTCTTTTAAGCCATATCACTTTTCGCAGTGGGTTAACTAATGATCTAAGGTTTGCCTACTTTGGTAAAACAAAGTAGATATATCTTGAAACCAAAGTTAAACATATAATTATGCCCTAAAATACTACTAAAGTAATATTTAGATTCCAGGAATGTCGAAGACTTGAAGGGTTTAATATTCTTAAGTGAATCTGCATTTTCTTGGAGAACGTAATAAATGTTTCACCTAACCTAGAATATTGCAGATTTCAATGTTCCTGACTAACATTATACAAATAAAAACTGAATTTAGAATATCAGCCCAGACGTAATAGGTCATTGTTTGACATTTTGGTCTTAGATGCATACAGAGCATAAATAAATTCTAACAAATCATAAATATTAATACTAAAAGTATATTCCTTGGTATTTGACGGGGTATGAAGTAGAATATTAAAGTATGAGAAAAACATATGCAAATAGTTTTAATGATGTACTATTTAAAACCTCCCACAGGTAGAAAGTGAACCTCATGTCGGCGATATCAAGCAGGAAAGGAATTAGTAACACAATTTCCATCTACTTACAGAGAGTGAGGATTTTGGATACTCCAAATGTTCGTCACAATATACAAATGTACTATCATATTCATGCTCCTGTTTTATCTTGCTGGTTCTTTCTGAGCACTCGCTTCTAACTTCAAACTTAATGGCATCGACTAATGAGTTTTCTGCCGACAAATATGTCTCGTGGCAAAATAATGGATCTACATTATCCTCGATGTTGGCATCAATAGAACTGCACATCTGTTTGAAATATATAAAGTAGTTTCAAATAAATAATTATTATTTTAAGAAACCGCATGAGGTGATAACCATGTAGCATCCCCTCCCTCTCACATTATTAGCTTCAAACGCCAGTCGTACTGATTAGATTAAAATAATCTATCAATTTACTTTTAAGTTCTGTCACACCATTCCATATTTTATATGCAAAAACAACGCTGTTAAAACTTGTATGTATTATCTCACTCAGCTAATGTTAATAATCACTGAAATAAAAATTCTTCAGCAAACTTGTATGCTTACCAATATTCCGCACAAGTGAGTGGTTAATACATGCAAGTTATCCCCTAAAACTACAATGGGTGCCGTTATCCTTTTTCACTTAGATATGATATTAAGAAACTTAGAATCTATATTTACATATTATGTATATAACTTATCTTTCTATAGCATTTTGTATTATCTCACAATGTTTGACAATTACAAGAGTTAATTTCTAGGCTAACAGTCAATTTACCAAGCAGCTTTTGTAACTGAAGATATTTAAAAATGTCTCCGCTGAAAGTTATTGAAAACTTCATGTTTGTTTCAAGGTAGACCAAACCAACAATTGTTTCTTTTTTAAATTTCTAAGTTGACCCCACAAACAGTATTCGTGCGACGCCTTTCTTTTCATGAATTCCACTGCTTGATTCTGCATATCCCATTTAGTATGTCGCCTTAATTTGGAACCTTTATTTACTATTCCCGTTGAATTACAACATTCGACAATTTTGAAGTTGTCCCCTGTATAGGTAGTCCCAAAATGAACATGATTTCAGCAGCCACGCCATATAATTTTGGACATAGATTTTGACATTAATATTTTTGATTCAAAAATTTCTGGGCACTAGCAGCTGAGTTATGGCTCAGTTAGAGATTTCGAAAACAACCCTATATAAATGCACAAGCACGTATACAACAACTTTCGGTACAAGTTAAATTGAAAGTCGAAATAATCGCCAGCTAAAAGGGTTTTTACAATCTATTTTTACTAATAACACAAATGCTCGTAGATATGAATGTATTCTTACTGTTGTTAATTATGAATAATTTCAAAATAGTTACGCAAAGGAAATATTTAATATTTCCACATCCCGGAAACGCATTGACACTATATGCTGCCAAGTAATTCTATTCATGCCGGTGTCCAGCACATTTAATTCACTGTTTTGTATCCTCTATTTTCCATGTACCAAAATTGAAAATAATAGATCATGCAATCTTGGATGAAGCAAATCATAAGAATTTGTTAGTACGATGTATAATCAGTACCATTTTAGTATTATTGGAAATATCTAGAATTTATTTCACTATGCTATTCGTTGCCAATATTCCATAATGAAAATATTTGTGTATCCCCATTGTCTGCGCTTCATTATTATAATCTTGTGAAACAGCTTTATCCAAAAAAAATGCAACTGGTTATATAGCGAATTTAAATGCATACATATGCAAATACTGAATGAAAAAAATACTATGGATTCTTAACGAAAATATTCATTTTCCTTATTTGAGGAAACACAAGTATACCGCTATAAAAATTAAGGTGGAGAAAAGGACTGGTTCAAAATGAAACTGCTTTATTGTATTCTTTTATGAACGAACTTCAAATATAGGATAAAGCAAGACATGCATCATAATATCTTCTTTTGATTTAACAACTTCAAATTATTGATTACATACTAAATCTTCTGAAATATTCGTACGGGAAAGCTACTACAACGTAAAAAAGACTACACACACATGCACAAGATAACATAGTTCCTTTCCTTAAATTACCATTGGAGTAAAGAAGCATACAGACTTTTCAAATATACTAAATTGAACGACGCAATGTTCGATTCAATGCACGGTACAAATAATAATTAGACAGCAAATCTTTAATGCAATATTGCCACGGAACATAGTACTCTGAAGAATTCAGAAATATATTTAGTTATACAGTGGCATTGTAAACGTGTGTGCCAAATTCATAAAAATCACATAATTATTGGAAGAGTGAGTAAAGATAGGAATCTTAAGAAACATGGACGTTCACAAACATAATAATTTATTAAAATATGACAGAAGATAATCATAGTATCTAAGGTAAAACGTTAACGAAAGCAAGCATTTTGGGCCTGTTGAAGATTCTGCCCATCTAATAAGTAAGGTATGAGTATGCTACATCATCATAGTCAATGTGTTACAGTATGAATATCAAGGTAGAGATGTTTCTTTCGACGTAGAGTACAAAAAGTGAAAGCTTTGATGCATGCATGATTATCATTGGAAGATAAGTTACACAGGCAATGGGCAAGGAACATCATTGGTCGCTAGAAGCATAGCTTTGGATTTTGATGTGTTAATTCACAAGTTGTGATGTTACTAAGATTTAGAAATCTTGATTCATTTTATTTATTCTTTGAGCTACCTCTGAGGGCGAGCAAAATTTTAAAGATAATAACGTCAGTAAAAAAGAACACCAGCTGTCATTGATAAAATGAATTAAATGGGCGGTAACATCACTATATCTTATGCCCGTCCCGAGCTCCCATTGATGTAGTTAGCAAAAAGAAGACTTATAACACAGCTTTGATGGACACCATATCAAATTATTGTTAACGATGACGAGTTGTCATTAGAGTACGAGATATTAGTGGTCGATCTGGTAGAAGTTACTCTTAAAATAAGAGAAAAGATGTATTTTACTTACCAATCATGACGTAGTAGTAATCAGATTGAGAGGCTTGCTGTAAACAAAAGTACTAGTATTGTTGGATATCTATGATCCAAGATCTCACAAAAACCTTCTGTTACATGCACAAAAGCAGGATTAATGCTATGGTTAGATATGGATCATGAATATAAAGGTAAGTATCTTTATGCTAGCTTTGGATTTGACCTTCAACAATATATTCCAATGACTTTGAGAACCCCGGTAGAATTATAATTCCGCAGAAATTTGTTGCACTATTCACAGTTCTAGTATGGGTAAAGGACGTAGCAATACCAGTTCCCAAACTAATAGGAATATTTCTTATTGATTTAAATATTAAAGACGTCAGTACAATAAGGTAGGATATGGGGCAGGATTCGTTAAAAAATGCTCTGAAATTTGGTAGGCGCTTACTGCGTTCTACTTAACCTAATCATAATATTAACCACAATTTACCAAAAACTAATCGTTTCCAATGACGGTACCCTATGTGATTGATCTTGTTTGACAGTCGTGTGACCTACGTGATGTGTAACGTTGAACAAAGGAACAACTTATGAATGGCATAGCGCATTCTGCAAAGCTGTAGCAAATATAGGTTAAATAGTTATGTCCCACCTTAGTAGTTTTGCAATAGGACAAGAGCCGCTAACTTAAACAGTTTTCAATCAACTGTAGCATTGTACCTTCGCAATGGGGAGTCCGAGGGATAGAGAAAAAAACGCAAAGCTTTCCTGGTGAGCGAAAATTCTGAAAACAAATAAGAAATCCGTGAAACATGAGATAATTTAAAACGGTACACAGAAGATTACCATCGTTTGGCAAGACCTCAGGAGGACACATTTCCATTAGAACACTTAAAAAAAGACCCCAAATATCTCCATTATAAACCTTCTATCCAATAATATTTGCATTTATTTATCGGAAATGAACACTGTAAGAGTAGTAATTTGACTTGTGAAACTACCACTCAAGCCTCGTACATTTTCCACGAGATGGGCGTGTCTCGGTGTATCGGAAGAGGAATGCATCCTACTAAGGTGCACGATGTACATCACGGAATTTGGCGGTTTAGTATTAAAGTAGTTTCACATGATTCGGTGTGGGACTACAAGTAGTTGTTTCTCGGTGTATGAGCACAGTGTCGTGCTGTATATTGCTCACAGACTATGAAATGCTCACAGATTCTTATTTTCTTAGGATGGCCTGTTCTTATTTCCAAGGTAGCAACGTTAATTGCAATGTTGATATTATTTATTTACTGGGGTTTGTGATTTAAAAGCTGAAAAAAGCCCGAATATTTTGTCGTCTTTAACTTCAGTTAATAGTTTAGAGAATCTAATCTATTTCAAGGTAATTACAGCTTCTTAACGATTCCTAGATACGTGACAAAAATATGTCACACTCACCCATTATGTTTTTTCGCCTCTATGCTCTGGATTATGCCCAAACGAGCTAGTGCAATTGTAGGTGAATAGGCTATATAACAAAGACCAGGTTGACATTGCATTGCACATATTTAATAAACTGACATTAATGTTTTTTACAATGGAAAAGAGATAGAAATTTATTTTATTTTCCGGTATACTCAAAGCATAGAATTACATAGTTCTTCAAATAAAATTATGTTGCGTACACGAAATACATTCCTGTATCATAATACTCTAAATTAAATATTTCAAACAAATTTCAATTATACATTGACCAATGGATCAATGTATGTTCTTAGGTGCACTCATTGTAATACATTTTAATATTGAATAGAAGGTACAATGTTTGCAGTAGCAAGACCGGGACTCGTGTTTCTGTAACATACAGCTCTTTGAAATCTATTGAAGGTTATATTTATTTTATTAAAAAATGATATTCAGAAAGCATTACATCTAAATACGAAAATAATTTTCTTGGGTTATAAAAGAATAACTTGCAAAATAAGTTATCAGTACTTTCGTATACTGGCCGTGCTACGCCCTGCAACTTCAGATTTCGATTTTGAAGGGTTTCATATTTCGTTTATATATCATGTATATAAACTTACATAAAACGGGTAAATTCTAAGTTAATCGTAAAATATATATTTGAAAATTTACGATTAGCGATGTTATTAAGATCGAGCAACAAATATGAGTGTTTGGTTACGTTAAATCGTTGCATCGCAACGTAATGCAATATATGATATTGGCTACAAGCTAAAATCGATTGAATACATATAAAAGAAACACAATTTTGTTTTTCTGAGTCATAATACAGATTTTATTATTCAAAATGTTTATTTCTACTAAAAACTGATATTTTAATTATTAATGGTCGAATAATATTAGGTGCTCCGAAATTGCAAAAAAAAAGTTTATTTCAAAAGTGGCACAAGAAATATAGAAGAACAGTTTTTTTCTTTTTTTCGTCGCTCAATTTTTCCATTTTTCTAAACCACTAGCTGGGATATGGGAAGGAAATTGTTCAATCCTGGAGTAGGCGTACAATAGAAATAATGCACAAACACGCATTGAGCATCCAGCAGTTAGTCCTGGCATATTGAAAACAAAACTGCGCCGGAAAAAACTGGAACGCCTGCCAAGTTTTCAATAAAAACTCTGAATATGGTTCTTATAAACCACTGACCATCAAATTAGCTTAGTGAAGCACTTACCTCAATTAAAGAATCCGACACTTCCATCTTCTCATCTTTCACTTCTTTGAACTTTTTCGAGACCACGGAGCTGTCAAATTTTGTACTGGCATTAAAATCCATATTTCTTATTTACTGCAATAATACACATCAAGTACAGTACATCTGCTGATAAGCGTCTCTGAAACAAAAGAAAATATGTGTTGAATTACTAATGAATTGAAAGAATAGTTTAATAACTATTAAAGATCAACAGAAATATGGGTCCCAACGTGACAAAAACGGAACATTGCTGCTCAGTGGTCAATGCCAGTGGGCCGCAATTGATGTTCAGAACTGCTGGAGCATGGCGCATGTAGAATGAGCCTTTGGAAGTCCTTCTGGGATATACCAAGGCATGCTTCTTGGACAGATGCCACAGTTTATCAAGTTTAAGAACAAGGGTTATAGTATCCTATTTTCCTTCAAACTTACGCCGAGCACCAGATAGTTCTGTTACAGTCTAAATCTTACTCGGTTTGATGACTGGTTTTCATCTTCCACGGAAAATTTCCAATGGTCCACAAGAATCATTTGTGGTTTGAAAGGGCGGAAGAGACCTTGCGAGTCATATAGCATAAGAGCACTTCTCAAATCCGCCTCCTTACCTAAACAACAGATCAGCGAACTTCACTCCAGTTTTCCTTGTCCTCGGCTTCCTCGCAGTGGGTAAAAAATGGATTGACTACGAACCCCTCCTCACAATCATACACAAACTTAAAAATGTGACGTTTCAAATTCTTACAACTTTTTCGAATCATTTAAATTATAGGCCGTAGAAATAGGCAAGACTTGTTGAAAGAATTACCCAATAGCAATGCAAAATCATTATGTGTGCAAGTATAAAATTTTAACTACATACTATTTTGTTTAAATTAAATTATAAATATTAATTAGTCTTTACAATTTATATTTTATAAACAATTAAGAATTGACAGACCACTTATGCAATTATATAATTACCATATAACGTTCCTGAGTGCATGAGTCATGGGCGGCGATTAGGGTTTGAAGGGGAGTATTTGCACCCCACCATTTTTCGCGCATTTCAGTGAAAATATGATACAGAAATTGCATATTACAAAACTTAAAGGAAAGGGGACCATTCTACCAAAAAATGTTTATTAGGAATTACTGTAACAAGAGTGTTTTATTTTCTCGATTATTATGAGATGTCACAAAGTGGTACAAGTTTATGAGATGTACCTGCTAGAGTTGCTGTTCTAGAATAATATATACGTTCGGTCTTCAATTTATGTACAGGTTTACATCTTGCATTTCGTTTTTTATATACATTTTTACTACCTCCAGTTATGGAAATGTTCATAAAAAACTGAACTCGTGAAAGTACAGTTCCTTATCACTTACAAGAACCTTCGACTTCAGTCTTGAATTGAGAAAGTAAAGTTACGCTCAAATAATAATAATAAGAAGAAGAACAAAAACAGGTTCAAGTGAAATTGAAATGACTTATTCGAAAAAAGGAATTTATCGATGTACGATTCAAAAGACAGTGTATAGACCTGACCAAAGTTGTATTGGGTCACTGAGTCAATCAGGTCGTTTGGGAACGGTTCAATGTCGGAGTTAGGATTCAGGCCCTGCCTAACACGGTGACCCGATTTAGACCCGGTAGCTCGGAGGACAAAGCAAAGTTTTTAATTGTACCCTTGCGTTAGGACAGTGTTTCTTTCAGAGGCCAGAATATGTTACCGACACAGCACAAAAAATACGACCGTTGATTACAAGTCCCAGACAGGGCCACCTATGTTCGGGGGGGCCGGGTCACCAAAAGTGACCCAGCTTTAACTCTGGTCTTAAGTTAATGGCTAATGGTGGTGAATCGTGTAGCATAGCATTGTTTCCTTCGTTGACAGTATAGTTTAGACCAGTATTAACCAAAATTAAATTTAAATAGACTCGCACTAAATAAATATTACATGAAGCAAATTACAGAAATAGGAATGACTTTGGCTATACGAGTTCCTATTAATCCGTTCACTTTCTATGTTTTTGAAAAGAAACTAATTCCGACGAAAAGATCATACAAAGGAATTAGTTACTCCTCTAAGTCTGGCCACATTAATATTTTAGGGAGAAGTGCATTTGTTAGGAGTTTGTGTCGGTAGCGTGCGTAATTTTCTTGATTATTATGCGATGCTACAAAACTAATCTTGTCACGTTTGATCAGTTCCAGTACTAGCAAAATTTTGTACATTGAAACCTACCACAAAGTAAGCTCGTAGCCGAGAAAAAATAACATCAGCTACTGGCCATTTCTTGAATATAACTCGTTATTTATGGCTCTAAGTAGTCGTGTTGGCGCGTGTGGGCGTGCTGGGAGTGGAATGTCCAAGGTCGAAGCGTAGTGCTAAATGAAAAATTCCTGAGCGCAAAAACGAGCCACGTGACGCAGAACAGGCCACTCACCTGAAATGAGAGACTGAACAGCAAAACTTCGTTTCATAGGTTTTGTTCAATACTCGGCAATGCTTCTTGTAAAGGGGAGAGAGGCTTTTAAAATTCTCTCTGTCTCTCCCTAGCTCACTCTCTCTTTATATATATATATATATATACGTGTGTGTGTGTTATAAGTTTCTAAAAAAAATGCATATATATCCTTCAAGTAAAACTCAGAAAAATGAAAAACATACAAAAGAACTTTCCTATATCTATAAAGAACTATTAGTAATGTAATAGCAAGGTTAAGTTGAATTGTCGGTCTTCGTATTTAAAAAAAACGAAAATCAAGTCAGTTCATTAAGGTTCCTTAATTATTCTTGTCTTCTATTTCTGCTACATTTGAGTTTTTTGTCGCAGACAATGTTAACTGCATATGCGTTTTGCTGCAGTTGATATGTGAATTGTATGTAGTTACCGGGATGAGACAACGTTCTTGTCTCATCCTCATTGTTTCAATTATTACAGGAGCTCAGTAGTAAAGAGTTTGCGTTTTATTCCGGGGGTAGTGAGTACGAAACCTAGCGAGCGAACATCCTGACTGAGGTCTTTTGCTCAGTCACAATAGGCAAATGCCGGAATGGCACCTTCAACATAAGCAATGGCCGATACCTTCTCGAATCCTCTCCACTCCCTAATCCCGGCTATAGCCATAAATGCCTAAACGGCATCCATAATGAAGTATTCCATACACTGTATGATTTACTCGATATTATAGCAATTAAATCATTACGCCTAAGATGGGTTGGTCATGTAGCTAGGATGGGGAAAATACAGATAATTATATTCTATCGTGATTGATAATCTGGGGGTAAAGAGCTATTTGGGAAGACCGAGAAATCATGGAGGAACAACATTAGAAGGGATCTGCGAGAGGCAGATATTTAAGATTAAATTTGGTTGTTAAATTACGAAGGATGAAATAATTAGCGGCCATTACATTAGTGAAGGAACCATACGTCATTCACCTGGTAGACAGGCAACGTCACTCAGAAAGATCGGCCACGGGTTTAAATCCCACGTGACACTACTACATTACCGATCTGAGTTTATATATATATATATATATATATATATATA
>JAGDQP010033767.1:0-20496 GCA_022664845.1 Lepisma saccharinum | reverse complement strand
TCCAAATCGTATCAGGATACTGTATAACTTTTCCCTTTTGATAGAATATTTCTTAAAATCAATGAATAGTTGGTGAACCGCCCCATTGTATTCCCATTTCTTCTCCAAAACTTGTCTCAAGGCAAAAATCTGGTCCAACATGGATCTATTTCTTCTAAATCAACATTGGTGTTCTCCAATTATTTCATCTACGTGTACACTTAGGCGTGCTAACAGAATATTACTCAATACTTTGTAACAGGTTGGAAGTAACGAGATTCCGCGGTAATTATTAGTGCGATCTATCGCCTTCTTTTTTTGTAAATCGGACCGATTATTGAAGTTTTCCATTCCTTTGGAAGCTCCTGTTTTCTCCATATAGCACTTATCAACTTATGCAGTTTCTTGATTAGTACCGTTCCTCCTGTTTTAATTAATTCGGCTGGAATATTGTCTATTCCTGGTGATTTGAAATTTTTCAATTTCTTTAACCAACACTATCAAATTACCTTACATTACCCTACTCAGACAAGTGAGTTCTCCGTGTTCTTTAAAATACCATTTTAGATGTATCTTAAGGATATAACAAAGCGAACACTACGTGCTAGTCCTCTATAAACGACAAAAGTCCCAAACAAATCGGCGAAATCACTCAAAAGCTATGCCAGGATATACATAAAAGTACATATGGTTGAATCTTTGAAGTTGGTTAAAAAGAAGGTTTGTGCTAAAGCGGAAATACACACAGAATATGAAATGAAGTCCATTCGTGCTTGAAGTAAATTAAATTAAATACTGAGTCCGATTCATTTGAAAACCGGCCGTAAATATATGAACACATTCATGCACTAAAGCACTCGGGCATAATAATAATACAGAAAACCTGCTGCCTGTTTGTTTAGGTCATTTTCATAGTTTTCATATAAAACTTGAGATTTCCGCACTTGTTCTCTCTTTTATTACTCTTCACAACACTTCACCCTCATACATAGACAAGATTTCCATACATGCACACGGCATTTAGGGGACTCAAGAGTTGAACTCCAATCTAAATTATCTGAGTGTTTTCCTGCTTTCGCACTGATGGCTCTGCAAGTAAATGTCAGGATGTACTTTAAGAAAGGTCATAATTTATCTCCACCAATATTTCCATAAGCAACGAAAAACTGAGGGAAACAATATTTAATAATAATAATAATAATAATAATAAAGTAGTAGTAGTAGTATTCTATTTCTATTATATACTGCATTATATTATCTGATGCAAATAGGTAGAAGCAGAAGATCTTGACCTCAGATGAACAAAAAGAATCCACATCAGACATACCACGTCAAGAAACTCGGAATGTAATCTAAATCTCCCCGACTGAAGACCGATATCTCCCAGAAACGCCGCACACAAAATCCTTACAAGTACAGAGAGAAATAGTAACATACAAGAAAAATTTGTTTCATTTACGAACTTCAAATGGAGAACGCATTCCAGGCAGGCATCGCAAATTATTTTACCGTGATTATGCGTACGTGTGGATATGTTTGTTTATTTCTTGTATGAAGAAATTTTTTCGCTATCATAAAGAAAGAGTTGCCCCTTCGAATCACAAATTAGTGCATGGGCCCATAATGAGTCACAAAATCAAATTACTGGGACCCTTTCACCATCGTTATTTCCTGTACAGCAACACGAACTATGGTAACAACCACGTGCACTTCCCTATGGCACATCCATTTCCTGTTTTATTGCCTTCTCCAAATGTGCCTTCCCCCCTTCTACGGAGTTTAATTACTTTTGCTCTTATTGTGGCTGTGGAATGTAGCTGGATGTTGGTATTCATCTTATCAAGACGCTATTAAATTTCAAATCTGATTATTCGCTACCTGCGTTGTTCCATTTAGAATAGTTGGTTGTTGATGCTGCCATAGCAAGCAAAGTGCACGAAGGAGGAATTCAGTACAAAAATATTCAATCCCCGCGAGCAATTACAAGTTTACTTCGGCGGGGAGCGAGAACAGAAAAAGGTATTCTTTATAGGCAGGGTTATAACTTTAGAAAATACTGTGGGACATAAAACTCAGTTTCTCAAATTAAATTTAGCGCCTTTGTTTCGCCTATTAACTTTTGAATTCAACGATTTTTTTTTTTTTTTTGTAAAATACACAACGAAGTAAAGAAAACACATTTCAACGTATACAAACCTAGCAATTTATTCAGGTACTACAAAAGGTCTTTGTTTAGTTTCAATAATATATTCCACCTACATTTTGACTTTGAGTACGGTAATGATCCAACTTTGTGGTCGGGATATACTAACTTTATTGCTCACTGCAGGTTTTCGCCTAGTTACAGAGGTTTGTCGAAGCGAATTGTAATTTTCCACAGATAATTAGCACCTATACCTTGTGCAATAAAAAAATTTGAAGTTAGATTTGTTACATTTTTTTTATTTTCTATCGACTAGACAAACAGCAATGACTTAAGTTCGTAACATGTCTTAGAGATGACGTCCCTCGGCAAGCATTCCTTCTAGGACAAGGATGGGGAAAGAAGTAATCATAACTTTTGTCTAGATACCTTCCCAGCATTCGCCTGATAAAAATTGTTCAGTAAAAGGAAAACTGAAAAGAATTCTAAAGAGTTTAGGTCAGCTGATAGGATGAATAATCTGAAATACACGATGTTAAATGCGTGAGATTTCTTTAATTGAGGGTAAGTTGCCCTAAGTTGCACCCTCTTAATTATTTTCAGATATAACCGATCAATTAAGGAAAGTAAAAAGATATGAAGATAGATAAAGAAACATTAATCCACTATCTATCACTAGACAAAACACCATCGCAATACCACCATACATAAACCATTTTGTGTAAATAAACCGTTGAAAAAATAGCTGCAAATGGCGCAACGTTGGCACATGTACTCCAAAGTTACGCCCTTTTCCGATATGTAGCTTTTTTGTTGCCAGTGCTGTTATTCTTAGGACAGTTTGATGCAAATCACATGCAACTTTCTTCTGCGTCATACAGTCAGGATTACTGACACATTTGACAGACAAATTATGCCCGCAGTTGATGAAAACAACAGAAGATTAGTTAATACATAAATATTTTTAAAGGCCAATTAGATTTTATAGAAAATATTATATAGCTAACTATACCAGTTATATTTCTTTTTGGAATAACACCAAAATAATCTAAGTATTAGCAATTACAAAATTAGTATAAGCTGGACATCATGATGGAAGAAATGTTATAAGTTGACAACTTATAAATTGATAAAGACCTACAGAATATGGTGTGAAACAGAAATATTTGTACTTTTTATTTGCATTCTGAAGAACATGGAAATAATCCAAATGTCAGCAAATATCAATTTCAAGGTGACTGAAAACAAACACTTAAGTAGACTTATGATACATCGTTACAAATATAAGAAATGATAATACATTTCTGGAACAGTAAAGAATACATATATTCAAGCAATAGTCCTATTTACAGCCGTGTTTCCACATGCAAAACGTAATATCGAAGTATGGATAAAATGTGAGGCTTTAGCAGACCTTTACCACCAGATAAGATACATAGGTAGGAATACTAGGGGAGATCAACTCAGGAGCGAGGCGCAACTCAGTTATATGTACATTCTTTCAACAGATGGCATGAGAGTATTATTCAGAATTCTCATTGTGCATGACATGCTGTCCAAGAATGGTGCCTTCAAAGAAAAATAAATCGTGCTTGTAGTTTACGCTCATATACAGTGATATCAACATCATTGTTTTGAATCTTAAACTTACGGATTTGAAACAACGAAATCTATTGACAGTACTCAACTTTTAACTCCTAGTCTTGCTATTTGTGGCAACACGTCGCTCTGCGTTCGTGTCTATGCACAACATACTACTTACTAAGTGAGGGTAAATTGGTTACCTCCTTATATGCCAGCATGTGGCATTTGGTAAAGTTTTTCTTAAGAGGGCGCAACTTCGGTCAACAAACCAGAAAATGTAAAGGATTTTATTATTATGGTTCTTGTTGATGATGAATACTCTGACCGAAGGCAGGTCTATGTAATGTACCCGAAAGTCCCTGGATAAGGTAAACTAATGGTGATTTACTATTGCCTTCCATCAGAACAACATAACGTCCTAAGGACGGGACCTGCAGTTTAAAGTGGGCTCCGAATTACTTGTGTCCCACTCGCCTACTGGGACGCTATATTATTCTTAGTTAAATGAAATTACAGGCCATTCATTGGTTAGTGCAACTATTCTCTTGGAAAGAATGTGGAAAAAGCGTGGATATCAACCCCACCACCTCATCTGAGAGAAATATATATATTTTTTGTTCTTGTTGTTACCGAAGCCAAGGTCTGTGTTGCCAACTAATCATTCAGTCGTTTGACATGCTTGAATGAACATGAATTACTAGTAATTTAAATTACTAAGCTAGAATGGTAGTTAAGGACTAAGGTCGTCACAAGTCATGGATGAATGTATTTTCCTTTAAATACGTAAGTCCACCAACACCATTGGCTTTGCCTTGTAATGGGGAATGATGTCCCTGATCGAACACTCTTCCGTGAAGAGGGATGAGGGAGGTAGTGGCTAGAGCCTTATTCGAGGCATCATTCCGGCATTCACTGAGGAAAACCCAGGGAAACTTTCGTCAGGATGGCAATAGCAGGACTCGAATCCTCATGCCTTCCCATTGACAATCAAAGGGTTACTTAGTCATCTGTAACTCAGTTAATACTTTCTTCTGTTACTGAAGAAAAATACACATTTCTTCCGAGGTAGGTATACCCATAGCAATCAAGGTAACCTAATAAAATATAATTTTTCAATTATCGAAATAGCCATGGCTCAGCTGCTAGAGCGTTTACTTCGCATTCGGAAGGTCCTGGGTTTGAGTCCAGCTGACGGTAGTCTTGACTGAGGTCCTTTAAGGGGTTTTCCTCAGTGACGCCAGCCAAATGCCAAGATAGTGCCTGGCTGAATTCCTACCCACGTTCATTCCCCCAGGCTACCACGGCTTAAGTCAAAGTTGACTAAAGACAATAACTACAATTCAATTCAATTCAATTCAATAAATTTATGAAGGCGGCAACAAGATATTTAAGAAGCAGCAGGTACGGTTCACGAAGACACCTTCATTCCCCATGTAGAGAAGAGTGTATGTATATTTGGGAATTCTGTTGCATGCATTTTCGTGAATGCAGGCCCATACTTTTCAATTCCAGCAAGAGAAAAAAAAAGTAAATAGCTTTTGCAGCAAGCGGCGAAAGAGAGGCTCTGTCCAACTATTCTGGGGTTGCTGTATGAACTAACTATCCAGGATGCTTTCTGCTCTGATTAAAATGCGCTCGGCGTACATTCATTAAAATTCTTGTAACACTGAGCTTCAGGTCAAAATACAGAAATGATTCCCGGGGTGGAACGGTGCACTTGAAACACTGACATATCAAGTATTCTATATATAGGCGGTGTAACTACATTGTTTGAGCAAACCAGTGTGGTATATTGGTTGCATTCAACGCAGTGAGCCGCTCGTGAGCCGACCAGCAATTTGTCCTTTGAATGCCACTGAGCCGGAAAGACTCACTGTGAGGCGTCGCCATTTTTTGAGTCCAAAATTTTTACGCTCACTTGTGAGCTGGAAGTTGGACGGCAAGAAGTAGTAGAAGACGTGTCTGTTAAATATACAGAGAATTCTAATAAAACAATTTAAAAATCAAAGCACGAAAGTGGCCTAATTAGGCCAGAAGTCCCGCCTGGTGGCCCTGCGGGCCCAGCTATTTTACTTTAAAGTTAGTTAGTTCGTTCGTTGGGCGTATAATAAATGATGCCCATGAGTGTCGAGATAACTTTAAAACAAAGCAACAAACCTTTTAAAGGAGAAACTTTATCTTTATTAGTATCATACATCGACAATACCAATAGAAGTAGCCGGCAGGGTAGTCGTGCGGTCTGAGGCGTTAGGCCAACAGCTCGAAGGTCCCTGGTTCGAGTCCCAGCAGAGGCATGGGAGTGGATTTTAACTTTCTGTAAATGGGTGAATCGTGACGGGCCGAAGTAAAATTTTACTAGACTGGCCCATATAAAATAAAGTTTACCAAAGTTTTTTTTTACCAATAGAAGTATGGAGCGCTCGCTGTTTGTTGATCTCTACAAGTCATTCGAAGGATTTCCGATCCCAGGAAGCTCACTGAGCGCTCAGCCCGTTGAATGCAGCCAATGACGAAGGTCTAACAAAAAAGGGTACTCAAGCCAGCCATTTTGACTGTTTTTTTGTAATTTCGCTTGGTCAGATTTGTGAATATCTCGACGGTCTTTTGAATTTAGACCCTGAACGTTCCCCCCCTCCCCTTCCTTCTCCAATAATGAAGTTCTTTATTCTTTGTTTTCTTTCGAATATCCACAATTTCACCAACCTACAAACTTCCCACAATAATTAAGTTCTTTGACTAAGTTTAGAGCGATTTCTCAAAAGTCACATCAAACGGATTGCATAAAAAAGGATGAATATACAGTGAGAATACATCAGCTCTTATCTTCTGGTTTAAGTAGAAGAACACCTTGTGCGTTCATCTTCCTCGTCATAATCATCACGAATTCCTCGCTGGGTGGATGTGAAAACGAGAATGCAGATCAAATGTTATTCTCGACACGAAAACCTGCTATTTATCAGAGCGATAAGAAGCCTTATTCGAGTTAAGTGCACGGATTCTTTCTCTAGACATGTTCCTCTGAATTGTTTTATCAATGCCTGCTTCAATTAAGATGGGAATTCGCAACTTTTTTCTAAAACTTCCAAACTGCGAAACAAGGCAAAAGCACAAGATGATATCAAATCAAAGAGAACTTGCGGCTCAATCACTGTATACCATCTCAGTGGTCAGTGAACCTAGGGAAAAGGTCATGGGCAAAGATCATCTGATTGTTCTCCACACTAGGCAGGATGTCCAGTCAAGTGAGGATATTGTTTGCTTTTCTCTTCTTCCCTGACTTATACGGACAGGTTGAAGAAATGCTAAAGGGTGTTCACCACACTTCTCTCTCATTTTCCGTCGATTACTCAAATGTGGGCAGCAAACAAAATTAGGCTTTATATCCTCTAAACATTAAAAGTGAAGTTCTTGTATATTTTAAAAAAACACTTTTTGCAATTAGGCGGTTTGGCTGACAAGTGGTGTAAGTCCAAAAAATTCTGAAAATGGAATAACAATATTGTCGAAAACTAAACAGCTAGATCTATAAAATCCTCAAGCGGTGTGGGTACCAGTTCTGTAGTTTGGTCACGAGAATGCCTTGAAAGTTATTTCACTACATGGAATAGCCGAGCAGTTTCAAAATTTCAATCTGTTCTCCTATAAAATTGCTGTTATGGACTTACACCACTTGTAAATCAAAGCGCCCAATTGTCAAACATGTTTTGAATTTGAATTTGAATTTATTTATAGCCTTTGCCATCTTTCACACACACGAACTGAAAACTCAGAACTTCCAGTATCACAAAAGAAATCTGTCGGTAGTTTTCCAAGACTACTGCAAATACTAACCTTTATTTTAATCATTACTGAATATATCAACGAACTCTCCCAGAATTTTTAACAGTGCATAGCGCTAGGCATCTATTGATAAATATGAATTGACAGTATTTGAGCAACGTGACTAACACTTAAAAAGGGCATCTCAAGGACAAAACGTTTGCCATTTGAGAACTACTTTAATGGTGACTCCCACGCGAGTGCACAACTACATTGAACTAATTAAAATGATTTAAATGGTTTGCTCGGCGGTGAAAAAAATATTCACTCATTTCCGTGCAGTAAATAGCCTATATGATTTCATAATGCATAAACCAGAAAATATGCAGCTAAGTGCGTCATATTTAGGCATTTTGATGTGCCTTTTGTCGTGATGGTTGTTAGTGCTTCGAATACAATAAGTGATTTGATGCATTTTACTACATTTACGTGCCATCTGGTAGCAAGGGGTATAAAAAAAATAGCTACTCGTAAATGGAATACAATAAGTGAGATACCATAAACTGTGCAAGGAAAACTGAACAAACTGAAAAGGTTTATTATTCAGTCTGCGCGGAGAGTAAGGTAGCATTTAATGTAATTAGAAAGGATACAACTGAAAAGTTTCTGCAACTTATACACAAAACGTAGTGTGGTGACAAAAATTGCAATATATGAATACGTTCCGGGAGGATCAAGTTGAGTTTAATTCAGCTCAGATCAACCTCTGAAAAAGGTTTCTACTTTTTCTCAGCCAAAGCAAGCAAACGTCGAGATTGTACCTTGGATATCCTGGCAAATTCCTTCTACATCTCTTTCCCTGGCCGTTGTTTGTTGGAATTATTACTAACGTCCTATACGAACTTGTGAACTTCTAACAGCAAGACCTACAGTTTTTTTCACGTGCGACTACAACAAGGGTACGACGGAGCAATCGTATGTTTTGGCATAACGTTGTGGCTATGGCAAAACGTTCAGTGGAGGGATTCACTATAAATCGTGACAGTTACCAAGGTAATATTCGTCCTGAGGTTTTCGGTTCTAAATACAATAGATTACCGCACTATCTGAACCGTTCTGAACCTTACAACGGTGGTAGGCAAGGTAGGGAAAAGAAAGGAAGTATAGTGAAGCACTATTACTCCTTTCCTTACTTTATATTCCAAAACATCATCAATCATCATTGATCTGTCATCAACACAATAAGAAACGTACAGTACTACTACGAGGATTCGCCGTGGCTCAGGCGATAGAGCGTCTGTCTACGAATCGAGCGCCTTGGGTTCAAATCCCGGGCAGGACACTGGAGAATTTTCTCGCAGTGTCCCCATACCTGGCGTTCTGAGGTGCGCTCAGACCCATATCAAATTGAGTACCAGGGTGTCCTTGGTATTCCTGGGCACCTTGGGAGGTAAAGGCGGTCGAACGTGGGACTGACTACCCCATCTCAGTTCGTACCGTAGGTCGAGAATATGTGGAGCGCTACTTCCACATCCTCCATGTGCCGTTCACGTTGCGTGCGCATCGCTCAGGGGATAGTTTTACCATTTTACAGTACTACTACGTCTGCGGAATCAATACCATAGAATTGCAATCCCATTCTTGTTCATTCGCCTATTCGTATTTTTTCTCAGGATCCCGATCATCCGGAAAGAACAAATAATGCACTTAGTTTCTGTCCGCCTTGTTATGAAGGCTGCCTTCTAACGAGGCCACAAGCAGTGCTCCGAACGGACGAATGGCGGGTGAGTTTCGTACGAGCATTATCCAATGAAATATCTCCACATGTAATCGGAGAGCTTCGTTCTTGTTCGTATTTTCCTCTTACAAAATTGTCGCCTGCTTCCCCAGAACCTGAGTTAGTTGTGAAAATCCAAGCATGAAATAAACGGTACAACGTTGCCGCAGCTCTGCTCGGCCGTTTCAGCTTACTGTGACAGATTGCAACTGCATTCTCATTGTTGCTAATGTGTGCGAAAATTGGCAACAATGCTTCATGGACAAAACACTCACACTTCCATCGCTTCAAGAAAACCGAACTCTATCTGCTGCTTCCCCACTCACAGATCAATGACCCAAATATTTGTACCTCTCACTGGCTGCCCTGTAGCAGTTTTGCTTAGTTTTTCAAGGTCACCCACCATAAGTCTTTGGACAAAGTATAGTGGACTCGACTGAATGGAGCCTTAGCAGGGCCACGGACGTCCGTTAGCAGTGTTGTTGCAGCGCCTTCGTGGCTCTGTGTGAAAGACCTGATTTATTTCTATTATTCACCAATGGTAACGCTTCTCTTAGCAACGCTGTTAGTACCCTCGTCTGAAGGGGGTTGAGAGGTAGAAATGTTAACAATCATCATTTTTCTTTCTAATGGAAACTCAATCAGTTGAGGATAATAACATGGAAAATGAAGTAATAAAAACTCGAAAATCGTTATATCTTCTGCATCGTGATCTAGTATAGACAACAGGTATGTTGCATTGTCATCCTCCGTTTCATGCTTGACAACAGATCATGAAGAACGGTAGTTCTTCGAGTGACGCTGACAAAATGAGTCGGTTAGCGGCACTCCAATGTATACAGTTAGTTTCGGATCTAGGGAACTATAAGCCCGATTTTGATGCTTGAACTTGCATTTAAAAGCTCTTTTCCATACTAAGACACAGAAGAAAAATTGGGTCGATAGAACCTCCATGGGACCCCCTAGGGCGGTGCGAAAAAAAAATAATCAAAATTTCATATTTCTGATGATAACCCTGACCCCGGACCATATATGGGTGGCCAAAACTGGCGGAACCTTAATCTACGCTTCAATACCTTTCAAACGGTGTATCACACGTCAAAATCGGTGAAGGAGTTCAAAAGTTACGACTTTTTTTTTTAGCCGAATAACAGAATTTTCACAAATGATCGAAAAGGTTGTCTGTCATTCTGTGTCTTTTTGTTTTACCCCAAAATGGTTGGTACCGGGGGGTTTTGGGGGTCAACTGCGGGTTGTTTTGATAGGATTTACCGTTTTCGAGATACAGAGCCTACCACGGTCCAAAATCAACCTTTTGTATGAAGACTATGCACTTTTTTTTTTAAAAAAAATAGGCAGCCTTACACTATGGGGGAACGGAAGAATACTAAATATCTTGATTTTATTGCAAAGAGGTCACTTCCACCATAGTGACAAAGAAAATCACTCGCAAAATGGATATCACTTCTTTTGTGAGTAGAATTCTTGCGTCACTCTTCCCTTTACGCCGAAGGGTTTTTTATACTGATTACTGATTGTTTATACACACCGGACGAGATTTGCATCGAATAATTCAGAGTGATTTTCTAAAAGAATTGTACTTATCCCACACGTACTTCCTTGATCAACTTTCTTTGCATGATTCACTACGGCTCTTCCTTAATGTCTTAAAAAGAACAAAACTACTTGTTTTGAACAAAAAATGGACATGTGAGGTTTTGCTTGTTTGCTTCTCAGGTGTGATGTGATGCTTGCTTTCGCTAATTTGAATTTATTTTAAGGCCTTTAGGCATCTTAGGCTCAGGTCGGAATAGGATGACCGTAGAGTAGACAACCAGGGCCTATTTTATAGGTATAGTCATTTGCCTGGCATGACTAAAAAAACTGGAAAAACCACTAGGATCGATCCCATGATCTCCCGAATGCTAAGCCAACGCTACCACTGAGCCACGACCGCTCGGTTCGGTTTCGCTAACTTAGTATCTTAGTTGATTTGTTAATGCTTGTGTGTTGTTTGATTGTTTAGGTTCTGGTTAGGTTAACTTTTGTTACATGATTAATTGTAATGATGGTTAATGAGTCTTCCCGCACTCGTGGAATCATTATGAAACTTTAGTCATTGGTTTTAGATTGATTTGATATAAAATCAGATGTAACTTTCCCGATTTAACCCAATCGTTTTCCAAAATAAGGTTTGACTAAATTATTATTTAAGGATAATATAAAGCAACGATCTCCAACAAAAGATGGCAGCACTACCTCCGTATATGTCTAATGTATTTTCACTGTTATACGGAATTTAATTGCTGCTCCTACAAATTCAATCCTAGAGAGTTCAAACTTTCAGGGAAGAAAGTTCATAACCAATTCAAGAGCATGATCGATGCCGATTTTTAATTTTCTTTTTTGTCCATTGTTGGAAGAGTTTCATTGTTATAAGTTTCAGTATTCAGAACAACAATAAAGTGATTTCAACAATGAAGGAAAACGAAAATAAAAAATCGGCACCGATCATAATCTTGAATTAGTTATGAACTTTCTTCCCTGAAAGTTGGAACTCTCTAGGCTTGAATTTGTAGGAGCAGCAAGGAAATTTCGTGCAACGATAAGAATACATTAGGCATATACGGAGATAGTGCTGCCATCTTTTGTTGGAGATCGTTGCTTTAGATTATCCTTAAATAATAATTCAGTCAAACCTTATTTTGGATTTGTTTAACTGTCATCTTCTTTAGCAAATAAATAAATAAATAATAGCTGACGTAATTGTGTTCATAAGAGATCAATGAACACATTTCCACTGTGAATTATCATTTGAAACATTTTTTTTCGGAATAATGATTCACTGAAATTCAAATAAACTTTCAGTTTATTTTGAGTATTATATTATTTTCATAACGACACACGATTGCCTTGCTAGTGACAATTAATCGTAATGTTTGAGTTGTCGAACTTTCTTGTGTTCTCATGTTAACAATCAACAACAATTTTTTTACCATTATTATTTTTTATATAAATTCCCATTCATTATTTTTTAATATACTATAAAGTGACAACATATTCATCAAATAATATTTAAAAAACTTCAGAAAAATTAGAAAGATATATTCAGAAAGGTTGAAAGGTCAGATGGATTAGGTCATTTGGATCTTATTGCTGTTGCAATTAGACCAATTGTTGTTTGTTCTTTATGTTCCAGACTTAAGTGGAGAGTTTTGCACTTCTCAGGGGGCTTCGTTCCCAACACCCCACCAAGACTCTGCTCCTGACCACTCTGGTAGGATATGGTCCTTACATTCCGGTTTCATCTTGTGGAGGGAAGGGTGCCATAACTTCTCATCGTACCGCTGCTGTGAAATCCTAGAATCCCACCAGTGAATCGACTCAACGCGTTCAATGGAACATAATCGAATTTGAACCCGGCTTTGTCATTAACAAAACGCAAGAAGTTTCACGAAAATCGGTACATTTATGCAAATGTTATGGCCGTCGAATCATAAATAGCTTACATCTACGCCAATTAAAAACATCCTTCTTTTTTGAAGGAGGTTAAATATACAATTGAAAATAAAAATGTTGCTGTGATCTTACGGGCATTAAACTGAGCGACGTTACGTGGAAAAATAGCGACTTCACGTATTCTGGTAAGATTTAAAATTCTTAAACGAGTCATGCTCATCAGCATTACGAATAACAGCCCATACAATTTGTGTACATTTTAACTAATTGTGTACTTAATTGTGTTTTATTTCAGATTTCAAAATTGGGAAATCAATATTTTGGGAAAAAGCACTGACAGTTTTCGGTCAAAATGGATGTTTTATGTATATATCTCTTGGAAATCACCAAGTATGAAATTTAATGGATGCAAACAAAGCTTGTCTCAAGTTAATTTTCTTCAAGATTATAATTGGGGCTGAAATGTTAAGCTCATGGTGTGCTTTCTAAATCATCAACTATGAACAATAATACATCAAGCGAAGCGCGTGCTTTCACCTATATGAACTGCTAGAATAACAGTGGCCTTTACTGAGAACTGTCCACTTTGGCAAATCTTTGCGAAGCTAGCAAAACTGTGGCTAGTAACTAGTACGAATTTTCTCTGAGAAATCTCTCAGCTTTAAGGACGAATGAAACCGTTCTGAAATTTTTAAGAGAATGTGGAAATAAGTGAAAACATATATAATCCTGCGGGTATGAAACGGTCTATGGGAAGAAGAAGAAGACTTTACTATTATTCTTCATGGATTTGCCCAATCTTCTTCCATTTCCTCAACATATAATAATAGTTCAACGGGAAGGATATAATATGTTGGGCCGAGTTCCAAAAAAGCTTTGAAACAAGCGGAATGATGTACAGCGTTTTGCAGAAAATTTGGACAATATTTCCTTTAATTTAACCGTACTTCAAACAGTACCAGACTTGGTTATATATATTTATTCGAATTCCTCTGTGGAAATGAATTGCTGTAATATACTTCTGTGATTTGCATCATAAGTTCGTTCCAGGTTTGATTAGATGTACGTAGAGTTTTGCACCAACATATTTAAGTCAGTGGGTGAGTGGTAACGCTGACCTGTAATCAAGTGCCCCCATGTTCGATACACGATGCGGACACAAGTGGTTCGGAGCTCCTTTAAACTGTTCTTAGGATGTCATCTTCATCCCTTGGAAGGCAATGTCAAACCACCATCGGTTTGCCTTGCCTAGGGACCTTCGTCATAGACCTGGATCCGCTCAGAATACCCAATATTACCTGCTATTCTCGGAAATACCTGAACTTTCATGGCTTCTTGAATATCTGGAATTCTCGAAAATCGGTGCCAAATTTCCTGAAACGCCGAGACGGAAAATTTTTTTCTAATCTGTTTCCGAAATTTCGAGTACTCGCAAACTACTAAGAGAGAGTGTTTATGAAGAAACTAAAGTTCGTATACTACGAGAAATCAGCAAGGTTCAAGGCCAATATGATCTCCAAAATATGGCATTTTGAGTTCCAATTCACAATACAAGAAATAACTAATTCAAATATTATTATCGTAACGGTATTTTTTAAGGTGATATCATCTTTAAAAAGACTGTCAACTTTAATCAAAATTGTGGTATAAAATAACAGTAGCTGACCGAGAAAGTTTCATTACCAGTTTTACTTTATAATTAATGCTTTTTATATACGTGTTGTCAATGTATCTTGGTACAGATTCTATATTCTATGGTTTCCACTGTCAGCTGTTATCAGTGATGCCACATGTTACATGACAAAGTGCTATATTTCAACTATGTAGCTTTTATGGGGGACTAAAGTCTTACGTAAGATCCGGTAGGTCGCCATGGTAACCCACCATGTTACAGTCTAAACAAATGGGTGTTTAACAGTAGGTTTTGAAGTGTTCGATGTTCAGCAACTCGTTATGGTTTTGTGTCAGATTGTCATCATTACAATGAAAGAGATATATGTTGCTTTTTTTCTGTTTCCAAAGGGCTGAAACTAGAAAAGGAAGTGGAAGGAGCCAATTGCGTAAGTAAACAAATTTCACGCAATGCCATTGAACGAAATTTTGAATACATTGATATGATTAAGAGGATAATTCATCATTGATTGCTGAGTTCTTGATTTTGAAAAGAAGGTAATAATTATATCTAGAAAGCTGAAACTGAAGTTGCTAATTCAGTTATAGTTAAGGACACACACTCAAGAAGATAAATACGAATACTAAAACGAAACCCTTTCCCTCGTATGTGCATCAAATCTCGGTCATATGTAAGCAAAGGTACATGTTTGGACTCCACAGCGTTTTATACTCTTTCTAACAGTTTCTGTTCGTCACCGAAATAATCAACAGTTCGAAAAACTTTAAAAGCCATTGCTTTCACGGCCGATTTTCTACTTTTCTGCCATCAAACTTACTGTTTGTTTAGACTTGGCCTCCGTCGTTGCTATGGAAACCAACAGGATGTGGTGTCAAGACTTTAGTTCTCCATTTGCACTTGAATTCACATTAATAATCATAATATATCCTTAATTGGAATAATAATAATAGCCTTAAAGAAGGTAGAAAGTAAATAATAACTTTTTAGGGAAATACACTATTTTCTTGTCATGAGTAAATGTTTAGTCTGAATGGCTTTAGAGGATATGTAGTCTCTTGTGAAGTAGTCGCAAATATCATAAACATTAAGAAATATAATTTCAATATTGACAAGTTTTGTTACGGCAGAAAATAAATGGAGACTACTCAGGAACAATCAATACTGTTTCCTTTCACTGGCCAGTGAATAGTTTGTATCTCCCCTATACTAAGAAGGGTAACAAATAATGCGGGATTTTAGCTTACCTAGAAACTGTAGACCAACCTAAACCCTCCAAACCGCTTACAAAACACGAGGTGGGATTAACTGAGAGGATTCAACGAACTCCACCCTCAATGGACAATATGTCAGAATCATCTAATGGATGAGTAATACACGTGGGCAACACACATACACACATATATTGAATGCATGTACTTAAATGAAAACAAAGAAAATTGTGTAGGAATACACATCCTGGATGTGACACGAGACAGGCCGTTGCTGGGTGAGGCTCTCAAATCAAATCAAAGATCCGCTTTCTGCACATGACTTGATTAAAGATCTATACGAAGAGAGTAACAGAAGATTCGTGAGGCAGAAGGGTCGCAAGGCAAATGGGATGGGGAGAGAGAAAAGTCGAAGGGTTCTCCCACTACTTTGAATACTGCTCGTCATTCTGAAAAGGGCTGCTTTCACTGCATCAGAAACTTCGAATGTTCTTCGGGTATTCTGACGAGAGATTCAACTCCATATAAATAAGCAGACTGAAAGATATAAACACACGGAAAGGGAATAGAAATCAGAAAATAAATAATAAAGAAGAGATAAAATAATGACGGAGATCCCATTCAGTCAAGCAGTTAACACCCACGATTTTAGTGCGACCGGTGCAGAGACTTCTGAGTTCAGTTTAGACCCAGCTAAGGAGCTCCTTAAATTAAGAAGTAACTGACTCTGGTCTCGAGAGATACATCAAATGACGATGAAGAGAATCATGCGTTGGTCACGTAACACCTTTGAACCAAAGTGATCTGGCAGGACAATCTTGTATGGGCTGTGAAGATCAAAAAATATATGAAAACACTCAAACAAGAAACTTACAAAGGAGAAAAAATGTTTGCTGTATAATGGGTATACAAATAGTTATGCAAAGAAGATTGATTAACATTTTGTATAGAGCATTGTGTTGTATGGAAGAGAACTCTGCCAAAGATAATGAAAGATGCCCGGAACATGTGACCTCAAGGTGAGTGAAGAAAATATTGTGCAGTTCCGAGTTCTGTAGACCTGTGAAAGGGGCCTTGGCTAGCGCGCAGAGTGAAATGTGAAGTGTACAAGCAATCAGCGAGAACTCGCACTTTCACTACCTACCTCGCACTGGCTATTAAAAGTGTCTTCCCACTCATGATCACGCTACGACTCCTCCCTCGCGGCTACAGAACTCAGAACTAGATAGTACATTATGTGCAGAGGATACACTGAGTCACTTCAGCCCGTCCAGTCTGTAACGTAACGAAATTCGGATCGGCAGTGGGGAGTCACGCGAGTTCAAGCACCTGCTGAGATTTTCAGTGTTTTCCTCAGTTCCATCAGGCGAAAGCCAAATGGTATCTCAATCAAAGTCCCAGTCATTACCTTCCCCATCTCTATCCTCGGAACAGTGATCGCTGAAGGACCTTATCCCGGAGACGTGACGGACATAGGTCTTATTTACCAGTTCAATTTTAAAAAAAATTAAAAGAAAAAGTCATAAACCTCTCTAAATGACCTATAACTTTCGGAAGAACACTGATGATACGGAAAATATGGTGATTTCATTGTGCTCTTCATTGGCAAGGACATCTTTTCCATTCTTTCAGAATCGTGACACCAGAAATGGAAAATATTCCTGAAAGAAGGTGGACCATACCATCGCAATGTGTACAAAATAAATAAACAAACGTATCATCTAAATTAAATTAGCTATTTAGACGAATTCAATGCATATCGAAAAAGTGTCTATATAAAACAACTTGCAATAAACAATTCGCTTGCATACGAATAGAACAACATCCTCAATCAGTACACACCACATTATGACGCTGTATTTTTCTATTCATATATACAATTATATCTCTTATAAATAATTGCATACATATCCACACGTGTTGTGAGAAACAGGTCAGTATTTTCACTAGAGATGACTTGTCACCAGCAAATCGTGGAAACTGGGTGGCAGAAAATCGATGTTTCATTAGTGCATACTGCAGCTCAGGCGCCTCAAGTGCCAATTTCAATATTACCGAGTTATTGGCATATTCAAAGCAAGTTACATGTATGCCGGAGATCACTGAAACGTTTGGTTTACTTGTCACATATGGTTTATGATGTAGGTTTTTGAAAGTGAGTTTAGTACCTCAGTATTAAAATGTGTTAGCTTTTTATAGTGGGAAGTTATCTTTGGGATTATACAATTGTTGATCTAATTTCCAAACCAGTTAACAACTGATTACACGAATCATATATCCATGTGGTTAGTGACTATGTTTCTTGGTCGAAGTAAACGAGTGTCGGGATCAGTTGTCGGTGTTTTTTGATATTTTGGCGAAACTAAGGTACTCGAGTGGATGATTAAAAATGATACAACATCTGAAACGAAGTTTATTTTAAAATATCCACAGTTAAATCTAGTTGCGTCTTTTGATGCTGTTACATGACGTTTTGCACGAGTTATTAATGACACACTATATATTCAATATGGGCTTATTACCGGAGATGGTCATTCTAACTACAACAGTTACGAAATGAGAAGCGTTCCATTCACAAAGAAACCCATGCAACTATTCACGAGAGAACACTGGAACTATACGTGATAGTTAAAGAGCTCCTCAAGGACAAACCGCTCCCATTTGAAAAACACATTTTCTCTTTACAGATTTTCTTTAATTTACAAATGGTTCATCGTGTCCTCAAATCTTGCAACGTTAATTTAGCTCATTTCTCGATGTCATACAATGATAAAATTTTGCACAACGGCGTAAGTCAGGTGACAATACAATATTCCATTGTTACTTTGTCCATTTCCTTGATTTTACAGGAGATAGTTTGATAAGTCTATAATAAGGTATAAAGATTTGCTTGTAATAGACGTACTATGTTTTTATTATCTTCTTGCATGGTAGTTCGTTGAAAAGACCTTTCAAAAAGCAAACAGATGGCACTCTAATCTGAATTTGGTCAAAAATGGACAAAGCACGTTCTTTTTCTGTGGTCTTCGTTTCTCATCCTTTGGTAGCCATACCAAACGTCAACTCTTTCCTTTGTACTATTAACGAGACTTCTAGAAGTTGTTTTCTCTGTAGTAAGTGTCTCGAGCCACGACCTTCAAGTTCCCATCATTACAAAGTGCATTTGCAACAGACAGCGGGCAAAGTTTGTGACTTCGTATAGAAATTGTGACTGATAACTTAATCCGTGTTGAAGCCAGTTTCTAGTCAGACCAAAAGTATTTTAGCGGATTAAAAGATAGAGACGACTTTTCTGGCGCAGTGGGTGAATTATCACAAAAAATTTTGTTGCTGCATTCATTAATTTAGTAGAAAAAAGCCATTAAAGAGTTGTATTAATTTTTCAATACTTAATTATTGAACTAACTAACTCTATGGCTTATGGAACTCGCAAGTTCATCGCCGCAGTAACAAACGTTCGCCATTGGATTCTATCCTGGGCAATATCAAGGCAGTTTTCATCACGAATACTTACTTCTCGAAGATCTCTTCTAATATTGTCCTCCCAACGACGTCTCGGTCTTCCCAATTGTCTCCTTCCATCCGGCCTTCCAACCAGGATAGAACATAATCTTCGTTTTCCCCCATCCGAGCTACATGGCCTGCCCACCTTAGTCATCGCGATTTCATTATTTTTACAACATCTGGTGAATCGTACAGTCCGTGGAGTTCTTCATTATTCAGTCTCCTCCACTCTCCAGGCATCTCGTCCCGTTTCGGTCCATATATCTTTCTCAAAACTTTATTATCAAACACACGTAATTTATGTTAATCTGCTAGGGTCGTCCTCCAACTTTCGCAACCGTAAAGTATTACCGGCAGAATAACCCTTCTGTATATTTTCAATTTCAATTTCCTTGATATTAATCGCGATGTTAGATGTTTTTGGACTGAGTAGAAACATGCGTTACCAGATACTAAGCGATTTCTTATTTCTTCCGTGACCTAATTTTTGCTTGTTACGTATGCTCCCAACTATTTAAATTTGTTTACTTTCTCTATGACCTCATCCCTAATTCTTATGTTTTTATTTCATTCATTCCCTGTGTTTCGGCTTGTTATCATGTATTTTGTTTTATCTATGTTTACCTGTAGACCTATCTCATCGCACGCTTCTACTAAGACATCGGTGTTGTTTTGTAGTGCATCTATATCGTCCCCTATTAAATCTACATCATCCGCGTATACAAACAGTTGATTCAAACCAGTCAACGATAGGCCCTTTTTGTCCCCTTTAATTTTTAAAATCGCATATTCTAACGCAAAGTTAAACAGTAGTGGGGACAAGGCATCGCCTTGTTTCAATCCGTTGCGAATCTTGAAACTATCTGACATATTATTACCTATCCGTACTATCTGTACTACAACAATTATATTAAAAAATAAATATGCAAAGAAATAATAATACAAATGTCATAAACTGATGACCACATAAATCTTCAGTGAGGTAGTTAATCAAGATAATAATATTTGTGGTATTAACCAATCAAGATGCTTCGTACCGAGCAAGATGGACTAATGGCATTGTCGGTAAACCGGTTAAACTTGGAAAAGAAGCTCACTGGTGAATAAACAGGAAGTGTGGAAGTGTATTTTCGTACCATCACCTATTACTTAGGTCACGTGTCTGTGTCACATATTTATTTAGAAGGAAACTAATATTGTTCCTTTTTTCAGACTATGTTCAGCGCGAGAAACATGCGGAATTACCGAAGATGAAGTGCTTAACGCACATTTAGAATTTAATACTTGTCCAATTATATTAAAATTTCATATCCGGAGGCTTGAAGGACATTTACTTGAATTCTAACGTTCAAGAATTAAGAATTTAGAAATTCAAGATGGAGCCTGTCCAAAACATTTTTATTTTCAGAAATATATTTTTGGCATAAACACCTGATAGTTATGTAACCCA
>JAGDQP010033766.1:275-13446 GCA_022664845.1 Lepisma saccharinum | reverse complement strand
ACAAAATGATCAGCCGCTGGAATCCAACCTGGGACCTCCCGAATGATGTGCGCCAGGGCCTATTTTCAAGGTGCCATCCTTAGATTTGCCTGGTGTAACTAAAAAACTTCAAACAAAATAATTAACAACTGAAATCCAACTCAAAACCTCCAAAATGTTATATGAACACTCTACCACTGAGCTACGGCAGCCCAGTTCAACAATCTTAAAAATTCTATAATTTCAACCGGAGCTAAAACATAACATTAACTAGACTATAAATTAAAATTTATTTATAGTCTTACGCATCTACGAGTAAGCGTAACCTAAAATTGATATTGATATTAGACAATTGAGGGATGACGCTATGATCACTTCACTCAGACGTTTCTTACCTAATGACTAATGAGTTCGGTGAATAGTAGAAACAGCAACCAAGAACAGATAGTTCATGCAGATGGGGAGGACAGTATAGTTTAACCTACGTCTAATACATGTACGGTGCTATTCCTACTACGTCATTTATTATGACAAATGTCTCTGACGGATAAACTGTAACTACAAGTTGTTGAGGTAATAGACCTTGGGTTTTCGGTGAGGCTAGAACCGAGACTGATCATAATCTTAATTTTAGATCTTCCGTTAATCATATGTATGAGTATGAGAGCGAATAGATTATATGATCCGTGTGCTAACTTAACTTCTGTTAGATTTGATGCATATAGATGTGATCCGGTTAGAATAAATAAAGTTAGCCAAAACCTTTTGACTAATTCTTTTCGTTGTGTAAACTTACGGATTGAACATCGTGATTCGGCTCAATATTCGGATGCTAATTATCTGAAAGAAGCTGTTAAAGCGATATCTCAATTTTCCAAATCACTTAATTGTTTGACCTGAACTTTTCCCCAACTTTTGGAGGTAGTATTCTAAAAGAGTCCCATTACGAATTTTTGAAGATCTTAGAACAGAATTTTAATTTGATGAGAATTTCAGATTCTGTAAAATAATGTTATTGAAAGGAGATTAACCAATGGTGCTCTAGCATGGTGGACTCATACCAAATATAAGGTTAGAAATTATCAGGATTTAGTGAGGTTATTTAGTGAAATATTCGGTAATAAAAGAATGAAGGCCATGCAACTTAGACACTTACACAATGTAAAATTTGACAATTCTGAACATTCAACAACAACAGAGTTTTGTGATCTATTGTGAAAATATGTAGGGAACTTAGCGAATATCAGAACGAGTCTGAATTACTAGAAATTCTATTACAATCGTTGCCAACTCAGATAGGTAAAATAATGAGGGCAATAGGACCGCTTAGAGTAGACAAGCTAATATCATTTGAGTGATTGGGAGTTTCCTACAAGCAGGAAATAGAGACGAATGCTGCAATTTTGACAACCAGCAATTGTAAATTAAATAAGCCTAATCATGGAAATGAGCCTGGTTTTAAGGAAAGGCCTAATGTTACAGTTACGAGTTTCATTTGAATTCTTTAAATTATATTTATGGTCTTTAGGCATCTAAGGCTCCGGCAGGGATAAGGGAGGGGAAAGGATTCTGGAAGGTGTCGGGCAAGGCCTATTTTGAAGGTGTCATCCGGACATGTGCCTGGTGTGACTGAGGGAAAACCCTAGGAAAATCCTTAGTCAGGATGGTCGGTCACTGGGATTGAACCCATGACCTCTCGAATGCTACACCAACGATCTACCACTGAACTACGGCGGCTCGGTACGAGTTTCATAGAATCAAATACTCAAAATTACTCTAGCTTTGCGAGAAGTAATGAGAACAATAATCGGTTTCAAAATTACAGTAATGTCAGAAACAATTTGTCCAGTAACAGAAGTAACTGTAACAACCGTAATGGGAATTATAACCATTCTGGTCAAAATAACCGGAATATTAACCGGTATCAGAAGAATAAAGCTACTAATATAATACGTTTTTCTAAGGATAGAAGTAACATTCGTTCAGGAACGATTGATGTTCATAATTCTGATAGCAGATTTCGAATGAATGTGAACAATAATCCAGTTAATAGAAAACAGATGGGTAATATGAAAGCTTCCATGCAAAGTAACAGCACTGACTCTTGCAATCATTCCCATGGTAATCAAATACGAAGCCAGCGTACCGTAAATAATGTAAGCGTGAATACTGAATGCTTTTTACGGAACAGTTTTGATAATGCTTGGAATTCGTGATTTATAATTGAGTCTTTATTTCTGAATATGGGAATCCGTTAAATTACCAAAACAATTTGTAAATGGGTTGACTATAAATTGCTTGGAATTTACTGATCGACCCACTAATCATGAATTTTGGGATTCTTTAGCATCTAAAAATTCAGAAGTGGTTACTTTTAACATCGCCTTTAACACAGGAAGGTACCATGGATGGTGAAATTTATTTTCTTCTCGTGATTTCGCTCATACTCCAAAGTTATCAGGATTTATAGCTGGGATTGAGGTAGACTGTTTGTTAGATACTGGACGTTAAGTGCATTTGTTCAGTGTGAACGCTTGCAGAAGAATTTTAATAGTCCTTCCCCGAGCGAAGTTAAAACCGGTTTCTGGCATTTCTTTTAATGTGTTTCTAGGAGCTGATTCTTACAGAGTTAAGGGATACCAAATAATTTTCATTAATATAGCAGATTCTATATTTAAATTAAAGGTGTTTGTTGTCGACGGATTCCAATTTAGTTTATTGTTAGTTATGTCCTTTATTAAAAATTACCAATGCTCCTTAGATTTTTAAATTATCAATTAACCCTTTATAGTTCAGGAAACAAAAGAGTTATAGTTATTTATACGGATTTACAGCTTTCTAATAACCACGTGAATAAAGTGTTGATCCATAAAGAATCCGAATTACAAGAAGCTTGGTGTTGATGAATGAAAAAGAACTTTTATTATGAATTAGTTTTGTTTTTTGAATTTATTTTAAGGCCTTTAGGCAACTATGGCTTAGGCCGTATGAATGATGATGGGATGAATTGGTGGAATGAAGAAAGTGGGAGGAAACGAGAACACCCCGAGAAAACCCACGCACACGGTGTTTGTCCACCACAAAGCCCACATGGCATGAGCAGGGATCCATCCGACGACCCCTAGCACAAGAGGTGAGCGCTTTACAAACTCAATGTATCTTGAATTTATTGGGTATGCCATTCATGGATATGTAACTGATGGCGACATCTATGTGGAACTGTACCATGACGTCACTGCACGGACCTTTACATTGAGTCGTCTGATAGGATCAGCTAGCGACCGTGTTTTTATCATAGGCTAATGATTGCAGCGCTATTAAAGTAGTTGTGAATATATTAATAATAACTGTATTATTTTCTTTGTGATCCTCGTTATTTTTAACAATGAGTAAGCACGACAACTTTGCCGTTTCAACGTGTAAATACACGGACCGAAACAACCCACAGGTAATATTTTATTATTTGTTTTGACAAAGAAGCACACAGAGAATGGTCTGTACTGTAAGGTGTAAAAGAATACATATATTTCAAATAAAAAATGCAAAGGTTTGCACCATCCATTTCCTTCCTCATGACTACAAAAGGCAATTAAAAAAGACTTTTAGGATTGCAATAAAAAATAAGAAGTTAAAACCTGACGGAGATTCTTTTCAAGAAATGCCTGACTGGCATGGGGAAAGATGTCATAGTTGAAACGAGTTTATGAGGCGGGGTAGTACTAACATATAATAAAATTGAGTTCTTACTTTTGTTGCGATGTTTGAAAAATTGAAATCTTGGAAAATAAAACTTTGTTTGTTATTTTTTTTCTTTACAAAAAGAAACAAGGCTTATTTTTGCGTCGCTTCTCGAACCTGAGCTTATCCCTATTTTTTTACTGCGCTTCAAAACGTAAGTTTTTTATTTCCGATTGTAAAATCCATTATATAAGAGTTTTACAGTGGCTAAAATTGATTGTTAATTACTACATATTTTTTCACATACCTTCTGTCGAAATATGGATAGGCAAGGTTGCGGCCAGGGTCTATATTTAAGGTACCATCGTAACATTTGACTTCCGGGGCACAGGAAAACTCTGAAAAACCTGTCAGATGTGTAGTGTGTGCGGGACTCGAACCTAATGCTTATCGAAAGTCATCGATCGTGACCACCCGGCCAGTGGAGTTGGGTAAAGCAGGCATGTGTTTAGTCCTCAAAATTAAAAATAGTTAATTATTACATTGTTTTCCAGTTGGAATAATAATAATAATAATAATAATAATAATAATAATAATTATTATTATTATTATTATTATTATTATTATTATTATTATTATTATCTTTCAACCTCTAATAATGAGAAAATTCATGAAAGTATGGGCCCGCTAAGTCTATGAGGGCAGCTAAGTATGGGCCCGCTATGTATATATCTCTGTTTATTACTTGTGGGTTCATCTTCTGTAAGTTTTCAGTAAACCTGATTTACACTTATGGGCCATATATGCAGGTAAGGCTATTCTTAAAAGTTTGAGAGGCTACCGCGAGCACCCATCCAGAACAAAGAAGACAGCGGCTAGTGTCTTAACCAAGGTACTATACAGGCATTCCCCTGGTGATACTGAGAAAATGCCTGGAAACCCTTAGTCATCATGGCCAACACGGAAACTGTACCCTACTAACCCTTTTAGCGATGTTCCGAAGTTTGAGAACGGCAATGATAAGATTCCCAGGTTCGAGTTCTGCTGCCGGCCACGTTGACTGAGGGTTTCCAGGCTTGCCATCAGTATCAATAGCCGGATGCCTATATAATAACATGGACGAAGGCCCTGGCCTCACTTGTAATGTATTATCGTTATTTCGTAGTCCAAATTACTGCTTCAGTCTTTGAATTTACACTATGTTTGTAAGCGAATTTTACGTAAGCAGTGTTCTGATGCTCCTTCCCGTTATCAGATGAAATAAGCAAAGCTTAAATTAAACCCTCTCCTTGAATTTTTACGTAATACTTAAACGATCCTTATGTTTAGGTGTGAGTGTGAATTAGAGAGGGCGCTAACTGTAATATTTGCTCGTGGACTTAATAGATTACGAATAATTGCCAAAAGTATCCAAAATATATTTATTTTTAAGGGAAATAATATTATCAGGAACATACTCTCTCTCTCTTTTGTAATGAAAATAATTCTAATTTTGATATTACAGTTCTAAAATCAATTTCCTTCTAGTGTGAGTTTTCTTTTCACATACGGGAAACGTTAAGATATATTTTTTTCTTTTTACAATTTAGAAAGTTTCTAGTGTATTTTTATATCGTTTAATTGTTTATTTTCATCATTCAATTATAAAAGATATAACAAAATTAAATAGAACTTATTTGCTACAAAATATTAGGTGCAATATCACTTTTTATATGCACTATTCTCTATGCATTCCCTTATGCATACTAGCTCACGGTCCGTATAGTGACGTCACACGCCTTGCAACCAATAGCTACTGTTTTCCGTAAATCTCGCTCTTTGGCCCCCTCTGCTACAAACTGAGCCACCGTGGCCCAAATTAGTTTCGGTATTAGCTATTTTGATTAAACAAATGAACTCTGATTCAAGGATCTTTATTCATTTTTCTTTTCTTACCTGGGGTTACATGTAGCAGATCTGTTTCACGTAAGCTATAGTTTACCCGTCTAGTATCTTAATCTAGGTAACTGTGTATTAATAATTATTTTTAGTACTACTTTTTTCCAAGAGTTTTACGACCAATTGAAATGCGCTTTAGTTCAAGGTTTCTTATTGGATTTCCATGACAACGCGTTAGCTAACTTATTTCTGTTTATCTTAAGACGAAAATTTCCTTTGTTTTTTTTTAAATGATGCAATTTTGGGAAGAGATTAAGTTTACTATTCAAAAGATTAACATTATTGAAAGATGTTGAACTATTTCAATTTCTTTTGGACTATTTTAATAAATTCTTGAACAAAATAGTTCTTTAAAATTTCTTGTTTCTCTTTTTATTTATTTATTACTATGAAAATGATTTTAGTTAGTTTGAAATCAGCCTTATTATGGGTAGCGCGGAAATTCGGGTGCGTATCGAATAAATTTAACTTCTTGCGTTTTTATTCAAATTTATTTCGTGATAGCAGCTTTGTGTTGGGATAATGACCTTTCCTGTCTTTCCCACATCATGAGATGAAGACTAATTACTTTAAGATAAAGTGTTAATCTACTTTAAGATAAGGAGTTTCCCGAGCGATGGAGATGGGCGTGCCTAAAGAAGCTATTAAGTGAATTAAGGTGAACCAAGTGTTATTGTTAATTATGAAGTGTTTTAATTCCTTTCGTTATAAAAGCTTCGAGATGAGAGCTTTGATTAGTAGCAGTAGGACGTCATATTTCCCTTTCACACTACTTCAGAATAATCATGTTGGGCTGCTTCTATAATTTAATGTATCAATCCTCTTTCTTTTAAGATTTCATTGTTATTTTCTCCATTGAGATTTATGAAGAAAATCTAGTTATTTAAAATAAGGAAAAAATGTTTTAATAGTGGTTTCCGTTATATAATTTTCAAGCAGCGAATTATTAATGATTCAATGAATTCCAAATTTAGAAAAGTATATCATCTTTTAAATTTGGGCCATGTTAAGTTCAAATACAATTATGTTAATTATGGAGAAACATATTTCTTAATATAAATGTTATTGGAAGTCGATTAAATAGTTTTCACTGTAAAATTTATCTCAAGTAGAATTTTGTTATTTTATATATCAAACTTTCTGATGAAGGGAAAGAATTAGAATTCTTTACTGTTACCTAGAGTCAAGTAAATTTTGTTTTAAATCATTTTAATTTATTATGAATCAATTTCATAGCCTCTGAGCGAACTAAAGTATAATTGAGTTAGAAGATATATTATTTAAGTCTGTGTGATATAATTTTGAATTGAATTTGTGCTACGCAATGATGATGTTTTCTTTCATGTTTGAGAAAATGTTTTAAAATTGTATCTGGAATATCGATCTGCATGATTATCGAAGTTGTGTAAAGCAATCTAATAATCTTAAATAAATATTGGACTTCCCTCATTAATATTAAAGATTCTTAAGAATCTCGTTGAGTAATTGAAATCTTAGTTAATTTAACGGAATTATAAGTTTAGTTTGTTTAAAGTTAGTCTTAGTTCGCTATAATTTCTTCATTTTATTTACATATGAATAATTAAAGATTCGAGTTATTTCGTCGTCATTGCTTAATCTTGTTAAGCATGCTATTGTAATTGGAGTTATTTTCTGTTAGGTTGGATTTGGTGTGAAGAGGTTAGTTTCTGAAGGAAGGAGAACTATTTTAATAATGTTATAAACTTCGATGATATATGATATAATGCGAATATGAATTTACTACAAGATGATTTTTATTTAAGTTGTTGAGAAAGGAACTGATGAAAAATAATTATTAATGAATATAACTTATAAATGAAGGAACTTGTAATGTGATATGAATGGAGAAGGTTGATTTGAAGTTAGGTTTATGGAGATGAAATTCTGTTTCATGATGTTACAGTAGTTGCTTAATAAACTGAAGTTGATTTACGGTCAGATCTACAATCGACCGCTAAACTTCTAGTCAGCGCTAAGTTGAGGCTAAGTCTGATTTTGTCCAATGAGAGTACGCAAAATGAGATTTGGGCTCAACTAAGCGCTGATTAGAAGTTTAGCAGTCGATTGCACAACTGACCCTTATACTTTTTTATTTTAGTAAAGAACCAAGTCCGATGTTCAGCATGGTTTTAAAGTTCCCTTAGCTTCTCTATTAATGTTGGGTCTTCCGCTCTTTTGGGGTTGACCCGCAAAACGGAGGTAGTGTTGCCGCCTAGTTGGGCCACTGAAGCAACTAACTTTACGTCTCTTTCATTTTCACGACATTTTAATGTACGCTTTACACACTTTTGGCATTTGAGTGGTGGAGTTAAGTCAGATGGATTAGATAATTGTTCGGAACTAGCGGTACAATTTTGCCAATTGAATCTTCGAAAAATTCGAGTAAGCACATACCTAATTGGTTAATGATTGTTTTTGAAGCATAAATCAAAATGTGAGTGTGATACATACACTTTAGATTATGGTATAGGAAACAGTGAGGTGCACATGCAAGAGATTTGGGATGTTGCCGCTGAAATCCCCAAAACTACTTTTATCGATACTTGCTTCATGTTTCCTCAGCAGATGCAGTTTATAATTTTCTTGATTCTTAAGTTCTTGTGTAGCTTTCGAAATTTGCACAGAGATTGGAGAGGCTTTTGGAACTGCTGTTTGTGAACTGGTACTACCGCTGCTTCTTTAATACCTAACTAGCTGGTGACATCATAGCTTGTGAAGACTGCATTTCGCAGGAAAGATGCTACAAATTGTTGTGATGAGCTATTCAGCTGCTCTTCTTATGTTCACAAAATGCAGTTTTTGCAGTTCTGGAAATATTGTGGAGGGTACTTGAATCAACTTTGCAATGGATGATATTTGGAAACGCATCTGACAGCCCCAAAGCTCCTCACGGATGCTGCATCATAGAGGTGAAGCACGACATGAACTTCTTTAACACTTTACTGGAGTAGAGTTTAAATATTTAATGCATTAAATGTTAAGCAAAATCAGAAATTGTCATCTGCATAAGGGACTTCACACTTTAAATTAAAGCCATTCCGTGAAAAATATGACTGTATGATTCTTGCTCCTGTATAACAATATACAGAATCGCAAGGCTCTGTTGAAGCACTTATTTTTCTTTCACGCTGCATCCCTTAGTGATAGTTTATTTGCTCGCTTGAGCGCTGCATTCAGATGGTAGAGAGCAGGAGCACAATTCACATTTTATGATGTTTTGTAATTTGTATATCCGATTCACTGCAAGTACTAATACGAATTGAACAATGTTTAGGTCCAGGTCAAAAGATTTCTTGTTTTGTGTTTTCATTTCGGAGAAAGTAAAGTGTCAGAATCTGCTTATTCTTTCCATTAAGGGCCTTTTTTCGTGTATCAATTCCTTCTACTCAAATTCCTCATACATTTTGTGATAAAAAACAACAAAAATTCCTTGACCTGAACTATTCCAAGAGTCCCGCTGATAATGTTCTAGACTCCATTCTCAATAATGAGGCTGGTAAAAATGCTGCCACAATCCATGATGAATGATCTGAATGTCTTCATTCCTTCTCATTCTTTGTGGTAATGACCAGTCTGCATGTTGACAATCCTCTATGTCCATACTAGCATCGGCAAGAATTTCACAGTAACTTACTATAGACATATTCAAAGCACTTTTATGATGATACACGAGTTGCTAATTGTTTTTACTGCTCGTTACACTTTGGACAAGCCTGGACTTTGGATATACCAGGTGTGTAAATATGAAACCGGAATTTGTGCATAGACGGCGTTAGCTGTCACTATGGTTGCTGTAAAACTGCGTCCTTGGCGCCACTTGCTTGTTTTGACTGCTGATAACGATTTGCAACACAACCAGACAAGTTTCATGTCACAGTGTAGTGTTTAATAGCGTTGAACATGGCGCAATTTTTACCTACAAACTACGATGTGCGGACAGCATTGATTTTTGTTACCATTTGAAGAAAACTGCTGCAGAATCGCATCGCATGCTTGTCGAAGCTTACGGTCATCATGCTCTTGGTAAGTAACAGTGCTATGCGTGGTTTACAAATTTTAAAAGTGGCGATTTTGACGTGAGAAACGAAGAACGTGGAAGACCACCGAAAACGTTTGCAGACAGCGAATTGCAAGCTTTGTTGGATGAGGATGACGCTCAAACGCAACAACAACTCGCGGATCAATTAAATGTGACACGAGAAGCAGTCTCCATGCGTTTAAAAGCCATGGGCAAGATTCAGAAGGTGGGAAAATGGTTCCATATGCATTGACTGAACGACAGCAGGAAAACCAAAAAACCACTTGCGAAATTCTGCTCGCCAGGCACAAAAGGAAATCATTTCTCCATCGAATTGTGACTGGTGACGAATAGTGGATCTATTTCGAGAATCCTAAGCGTAAAAGATCATGGGTAACTCCAGGAGAACCAGCGACATCGACTTCAAGACCAAATCGCTATGAACGGAAGACAATGCTTTGTGTTTGGTGGGATCAGAAGGGAGTGATCTATTATGAACTGCTGATACCTGGCGAAACCGTTAATACCCAACGTTACCGACAACAATGATCGATTTGCATCCAGCTTTGCGGGAAAAACGACCAGAATATGTCCAAAGACAACATAAAGTGATTGTTTTTCACGATGATGCACCCTCCCACACAACAAAACCGGTCAAGGAAACGATTGAGACGTTTGGATGGGAAATTCTTCCGCATGCGGCTTACTCACCAGACTTGGCGCCTTCCGATTTTCACCTATTTGCATCCATGGGGGACGTACTTGCTGACCAGTGCCTCACATCTTACGAAAATGGCTTGATGAGTGGTTTGCAGCACAAGAGGAACGATGGCAGAAATGTATCACTAGGGATGGTTAATACTTCGAATAAAATAGTTCTTAGCATTGTCATCCAATCACTGTGTCTTTTCTATACATAATTTCCGGTTTCATATTTACGCACCTGGTATCTTGCACTTTGAAGAAACGAAAAAGGCTGTCCCAAAGCATGTTTATCCGCCACTTGTCAGGTTAACGTTTCATAGAAAAAAATCCGAATTAAATTCTTCTTGTATCTCATCTCTGGAACAAGTTGCTTCATGTCCTCAGTCTAGAACTGTCCACCTAGAATATGATGGTTGAATACAAAGAAATTAGTAGTATCATTTCAAAATATCAGCAGATGCAATAGTCATAATCCATTCATTTCTGCTTTTGATACAATGTAAAGCATCTCCACAATTTCACAGAAATTATTTCAAAATTAAAACGCCTCACTTGCCTTACATGAATTTTTTATATATACCTGAAAATCGAAAAAATTCACACTGACATCATTCATCATTGGTTCGATACATTCTTCAGCTCTTTCTACATCCTTCTCTCTCATTGATTCCTGAATCTTCTGTAATGTGTTGAGATATAATTATGATTTTTTTTTATTGTAACTTTAGTTCTATTTTTATTTAAGTGATTTAGCAATATTGTGATTGAATATTAGACAATGAAATGCGAGTTAAATAGATTTTGGAAATGGCACTAATTTAAAATAAGAAGATTTGGGGTTCGGTTTACTTTATATACACCAAGGGCAGTATAATTTTCAGGAGAAAGATTATGTTACCAAAGTGTGTAGGAGTGTTGAAACGTAAATTAGAGTAACTTTTAGTCATGATCCAGTGTTATCAGGGTGAAATACGTAGATATACGTGGGACTATATATGCATTCTCCGTGGGTGTGGGTGCCATTTTTTTAGGGTGCCATTTTAATTGACTGGCTCCGAGAGTGAAAAATGTAAAGATACATGACCGCACCTAACCTCCACATTCCAATGGCCACTAATTTCAGACGCACTTGGGAAAATGAAATTACAATAGGGGAAGGGGAATGTTCGCTATGCATTAACAAGTAAGTAACGCCATTAGTATTCCTCCGCGTGTCACCATATCCGAATGGACTGGATTGCGTATTTTCCGAATTAATTATTCTCGTTGGGTTGTCATACTATTTTCTGAATAGTTACATGTCGGTTTGTGAGTATTGAGGTATCAGTGACATTTTTTTTAAAAGAACGAGTGGTGTAGACCCTATAATATTGATCAGTAGAGTGGTGTCCTTTGGTGTAGATAAAGTAAGCCTTAACCAAGATTTGTCATTGTTACGGTATATTTTGTGGGAATTTAGATTTCATAGTATCTGATTGTGTACTGAAATGAATGAAAATGATTCTACGATATGTGCCAATGTGTTTCGTATAATAATGTATGGTTTGCATGTAAAGTAAGATACATATTTCATATGTTAATTTGTGTTTCCAAGCAAACAAGATTCAATGTTCAAAGGATCATTCTGAAATATAAGGAATTATTCAACAAATCGTTACTTGGTTCCAGATGCAATATTTCTTAGTATGTGTTCGTAGTACCTTGTACTATTAGTATATTATCCATGCTATTAGTTTGTGTACTCATTAGAACCCACTGCATATCTAAACGGCCAGAATCTGAATATAGAAGTGATCTAATGAATTTACTTAATTTGGTTATTTATCTAATCTAACCTAATCTTTAGATGCGTTCAATTTAGTAATGCTTCTATATTTATGCCAAAAGAATAAATATATACAGAAATAGATATTTGGCGAACGAGATGGTTGCTAATTATGATATGCATACATTTGATAGTGGAGTATTTGTCATTACATGGTGTTTGAAAGGTTATGTTTCAATTTAAGTACTATAAACAGTAAAGTATCAATATGGAGAAAAAATGAGTGTGTGAAAAGAATAATAGCATCACATTACAAGGACGACGACAGGGAGGGGCAAGGGGTGGCACTTGCCCCTCCCCCTGGACTTAAGATTTTATACCAAATTCTATTCTACTTTCATATATTTGATGAACGTTTTTATGCACTGTTTGCATTCCATAAGAAGCTATTTGAGATTCTCCATTTACATTTCCTCAACCCATAATTATTTCGATGTACGTAATCGCAAATACGCCAATTTATACCCACCAAACAAACTATGTGAAAACTTTGAAAGTAAAAACACGAATGCTATTATTGTACTATCATGTAAGTTTTATTTGTTGTGAACGTACTCTGTTGTATGAAAGAAAGTCAATAAAAAATAAGTATCTCTCGCTTTCGCACCCACACACGCATTTATATACAAAGTTTAAAAAGCATTAGTAAGCCAATCGTAAGATACACATTCTTCTAAAATAATTTTAATTTTTAAATATATCGAACGAATCAAGAAAAACAAAAATTTTGAAAGGCGAGTCATATAACATTAATTAAATGAACTATTTCATTTTGAAGGTAATTCTTTTAGTCGAGATATTTGAAGGTCACTAAATTAATCCGGCATGATGCGTGGGAGAGTGCAGAACAGAAAGTTTACCTAGCAAACCTTTTCTTCGATAGCATACAAATTCTAGCAAGTGCGGGAAAAACAGTTTAAGTCAGAAAACACAGTTTTAGTCAGAAAACACAGTTTTTCAGGAGACGAGTTTCTTCTTCCCAGCCAGCCATAAGATACCACTTATTC
>JAGDQP010033765.1:4026-20498 GCA_022664845.1 Lepisma saccharinum | reverse complement strand
TAAATATTTATTTACATTATATGATATTAACATTGGTATAAGCAATTTTGGTAAAGGTTAAAAATGTGCTCAATAAATGGCGTACAAAATTTATTTATTTCCTTTTTTTTAACAATGAAGATTTGTTCATAGACTCAATTAATCTTGTACATTGTATCTAGTAGATACCTAAGGCATTAGGGATTCAAGTTCTTTAAAAGCTTCGGCGAAAACAGCTCTTTGTGGCCCATTTGTAAATTTAGCTCTGTTATGTAAAGTTCACAGCAAATAACTGAATATAAAAAGTTAATTTTGCAAAGAGTCATGCATTGAGTTGAATAAGTATGGTGAACTCCAGATGTATAGGAATCCAGATTTGGATCTGTTTGGCCATCTCTTGTCCTGAAATAACAAACTCTGATCTAAAGAGGTTCTAATGAGGATATCTGATATTTTGTTATCAAGTAATAAAACGTCTCTGAGCAAGTTAGACACTTGCTTTTCCTCGCAAATGTATCCAAATGTGTGCATGATACAGGGGTCAGAGATGAAAGGGGCCATATCGATCTTGGTAGCCAAGTGGGCTACGGCACTAGACCGTCGTAGGTTGGGGTTTTTAATCCCACCTGAAGCATGAATGTTCGTTGACTTTAAACTTAGTGAATTCATATCACCGTGACCGGTCTAAGTCCATAGTAAATAAAATGGGCCATACAAAATCAAAGTTTTTTTTTTAAAAAAACCGGGCCACTTTTGATTACCCGGGCATAAGTTACCGGTGACCCGATCTGAAACTGGACCTGATTGATCCGATCTTGACCCGACTGACTCGGTAGTCCGATCTTGACCCGAACGACCATACTGACCTTGTGACATAGCAGTGGCGGCCTTAGGTACGAGCGGACCGGGCAACCGCCCAGGGCCCCGCGCTGCCGACAATTAATTAGTAGTTTTGCCGGCCTGAGTGCCTGGAGTTACCTAAAATATTGGAATTATAGACCTTTATCATATACACATAAATGACCAATCTTAAAGTTTGTTTACTGCGTTTTGCTTATTTTCAAATTGAAATTTGTTGATCATAGGTGATTGAGTGAATACCACGTTTCAGGAGCTCTCCGACTTTTGTGTGTGTGTGGGGGGGGGGGGGGGCGAAATAAGTGTATAGCAAAAAAAAAAAAAAAACAGGTTGTGTAAAATCTACCCGAACAATTATATTGCACTAAGAATAATAGCCACTATTCCCACTACTGTTGTGTCTGCCGAGGGGAACATTTCTACGCCGAAGTTCATCAAGACCTAAGAAACACCATGACTCAAGACCGGATGTCCGCTCTCGCTCTTCTGTCTATGGCAAACGATATTGTATTTAATCTAACTAGATTATAGCGATATGATTGGGGATTCTAGCAACCAGATAAGTCGCAGAATTAGCCTTTAACTACTATAAAAATACTTGCTTTACTATTGTAAAGCTGTACTTGTTTAATTAGTTAGGGGTAGTTTTCGGATTCCTAATTATACGATATTGTATTTCATTTCATCGTATTTATTTCTTGTAAATCAGTACCTCAATTACCGACTTAAAAAAATATTCGGGATCACATTCACCCGAAGTGTGGTGCTTTGCGCTAAAAATAAAGCATTTCTTGCACATGCACAGAGACACACATTTGTATGTAGACCGTATGAATGCATAATTGTACAGTACATATACTGTATATCGGGGTTTTGGTTATTGTGATTTCGTGGGGCTCCATAATGAGCCATTACCCAGGACCTTGCAAAGGTTAGGGCCGCCTCTGTAGACATAGTGTGACCCGTTCAACAAATACTGACCCAGCGACTTGAGCTCTGATGAGGCGTCGCTCGTCCATGTTAGTTTAACTAAACAGGAGTTTAATTGTGTTTGTTTCCTTAATTTTTAATTCCTTTGAATATCATATTGGTTCATTAATTCATAATAAGTTCACTAGATGACAGTCTAATTTGTTCATCCGGTAACATAGATCACGTGCTGGCTTGTTGATAATATAGTTCTGAACGACTTGGTAGGATTATAAAGGATCAAAATATTTATCGACTTCGTATCATTTGTCCAATTTGTCATTGTAGCAAGGTACGTACAAGAGAATAAGCATTGTTGTTCACATTAAAAATTGTTGAAGTTATAAATAATTATTACACATCTTTCAAGTGTAAATATATTTATTTCATTTCATGAAAAATAAACGGTAGAGATAGTAGAATATGTTTAAATTTCGTGAGTATGTCAAAATTAATAACTGTTTTTAACAACACCTTTAAACTTTACATATATACCTTGCTTTGCTCTCCGATAGCGAGGTTTTTGGTGGAATAATATTTTACCTACTCGACTTGTTTTTTCAAAGCCTTTCACCAGGAATATCGCCAAACGCACACGATGAATGGCTTTGTGATAATGTAGCAGTTAGATGGCAAATCATGTTTGCAAATTTGCTGTCATCTGTAGAGAATTTCCGCCAATTTACGAGTCGCGAAATTTTATTTTCTCTGTTGATTGGAAGAAAAAGTAGAATTTCGCGAAAATTGAAAAAACACTCAAGAAATCACATCAAGTAGATAGATGGCTGATAATATTTTGTGAAAATGTTCTTGTTAACTCACGAAATACTCTCGAAATTGGGATATTTTGCTTCCATCCACGAATTCTGAGCAAATTATACAATTTGTATTCATTCATTCAGCAAAATAATGCCTAAACAATCTGAAAAACAATATAATTCCTCTTCAAGAATCTATTATCGGACTCGCGTTGCACGGAGAATGTTAGAATGTAGTATACTGAATCCTCCATAGATGGAAGTAAATTTGCGAGCATGGTTTACCATCTAGCGGGGAAAATACGAACTACATGATCACAAGGATATTCATTATGTGCATAAGTTGGTGGTATTCGCGGTGAAAGGCTTTCTGAAGACAAGTCGAACATGTGAAATGATATGGGGATCGGCAAATATGGATGAAGTGCGTGAAAAATGGGGCATGAATAAATTTTTTGGGTTTAATTGTTGATAAGAATTTGAAATGGTTTTCACACATAGAGTACAATACACTGCTAAAATTTTACGAAAACTGTCATACAAATTTGTTCAACTTAGAAATATTGTTAGTATGAAAATTTTACGTATGATACATACTTCTAATACAAAGTACAATTCAATATAGCGTTCTGAGTTGGAGTGGTGCTGATAGTTCAACAAAATAGAATTATTCGAATATGCTTGAAGAAAGGTTTAGGTAATAGAGAAGAAGTGATGTAAAAAAAAAATCAGTGTTACCTCTTTTAAAGCTATATTTAAAATATGTTCTAATGCATGCCAAAGAGAATTTAAAGGAATGGAATAAAATTTCACACTCGTATGGAACTAGAAATATTACACAGAAAAAATCTAGAAACAGTAAGAACGATAAAATCTTTAACCCAGTGTCAAACGTATTACTTAGCTCCTAAAATTTATAATAATATATCAAACAAAATGAAAGAAGACAAAATGATAAAAACATACAAACAATTAATTGCAAAATGAGTAGAAAACCTAACTAATGAACAAATGGGAGGACGGAGGTCATTCATCATTCTCAAGCAATGTATTAAAATAATATGGTATATAATGGACATATTCAAACCAATATTGCTTAGTCTACTATGTTAACTTGTAAAATTATTTTGCTTGAGTGAGAATCAGCGCCTGGACTGAGATGGGGACTTTGTGGAGTTCCGAAGATGTTCCATCTGTGGAAAGACCGGGCACTGTTTCTTAAATCAGCAATATGTTTTCTAATACATGTAAAGCTGTTTTTTTTTGTTTGGGTGGGGGGAGCAGCATCACGACCGGAATCTCCTAGAGTTCTGGAGATCTACCGTTGCTGATTCTCTAATCAAATCGTAATTGTATTTCAATAAATTTATAATAAATAAAAGATACAATAAATAAATATATAATTAGTAGTATTATTAGATGGTTATTTCAAAAGAACCGAATTTACCTTCTTTCGCATAGATTGTAATAAATACCTGTATATATTTAGTTCTAAATATAAAAATATGAGAACAAGAAGGTACGGACACTGACTTCGAATAAGAACTGGGGAGAAGGCGCGACTTCAAGTCTATCTAATGCCGGTTATCTTAACTGGCGTTTTTCAGTGTTTCCTTCTGTCACACCTGGCGAATGTCGGGATAGTAGCTTCAATCGAGATTCTGCAAGAAACGTTTCGTCATTCTATCTCCTACCACTGTTGCACGAAGTTAAGACCTGACGGTAGAGACGGATCTAGGAATTCCGTTAGTGGGCGTAAGCCTGAAGAATAAATAATGGACCTTTTTTATATGTTCCTGCTAAATGAATATTTTAATTATAAATGTATCACATTTTCCTGCTTATTACTAAGTTATGAATCCGATATTCCAAAAAGTTTATATTTCTAAACAAAATAGATTTGTTCGCAATCAAATTGAGGTTTTCTCTTAGGTAATTTTTGAGATATTGCTATAAAAATACATTTTCTCTTCAGAGGGGACGCGCATTAACCGCAGTACTGAAACTGGGGTACTTTTAATGATCCGGTGACACAATCTGTCCCGAACATAGGTGACTTAGTCCTAAGCTTGATCCGATTCAGTTGGTGGCCCGATTGACCCGGTTTGGAAACTATAATGAACTGGGAATTTTTAGCGTCGCATTTTTCGTACTCTGGGATATCACCTCCGGTTACAATCGCCTCTGAATAGAAGCATTGTTCAAATGCAAGAAAAGAATTTAAAAACTGTACATTTCCTTCCTGATCGCCGGGTCAGGCCGGATCTGAAGCATTGACCCAATAATCCGGTCCAAAACTTGTCCTAATTAATCCGCTGACCCGTTTCAGCTCTGCTCTGGATCCGTCACTGCCTGACAGACTGTAACTCTAAGTCACTGTAAAGTCCGTAAATGTAAAAAAAAAAATTGTGTGGGGAGGCAGATTCACATTAATTGGTCAATAAATCCAAAGATGTGTTCAAAATGGATACCTAAACAAAATGGAAAACTGAAAGAAATATTTCACATTAAAAAAATAAAATTGGCCTGTATATTTGTTTTAGTGTCCTAACATTGCACAGCTTTTTAGAATTCGAAAAGAATTACCTTCTGCGACATCTTTCAATAAACCATAGTGTACTTTGTAGAACTACATATGTTAAAGTACGTTCTGCTCTGTTTTTTTTTTTCGTGACATCATTCTGAATTAAGAAGAAAAAAAACAGCAATGGAAGTGAATTGACCTCCTCTGCGCTGGGAATTAAAGCAGGGTCAAGGTGGCGTGACCTACCGTCAGAGAATTTTCTCATCGCTTGTTTTTCTGTCACTAAACGTCATTTATACACTTTACGAGCATATAAAGAGACTTTTGTTTACTTGTGAGTCTTTTCTGCTTTTGTAATGGTAATTGTTGTTGGTTTTTTATAAAGAAGTCTTAACAAAACTTTCAAAAGTTTTATATTCAGAACATTATTAAGACCCGGAACATTTCCGGGCTAACGGAATTTTTCTAAGTTCAAGAAATACAATATTGTTTTCATCGTAATTTTCATTTACTTCAGCACATTTTGTACTTTCAGAAATCAATCAACTAAATACGCCATTGCGGTCATTTTCACATAATCAGGTGGGTGAATAGTAACTAACGTTCGTTGCCTTGTAATCAAGTTTATCCGGGTTCGATCCCCGGTGGAAACACAAGTGGTTCGGACCTCACGTTCTATTATACAGGGTGGTGCAATTAAAAGTTGCCACCCCTTGTATCGTCCGAACGGTAACAAATATGATAAAATTCAAAAACACGTCCAGCATCATTTTGAGGTGCTATCATTTTGAGTGATAAAACTTGGCCACCAAGGCTCTAAGGGGGGTAGGCAGGGGTCAACTTCAAAATTTCAAATTGGAAAGGGTGTCGAATGATATATCTTTTGTAAGGTCTTGACAATTAAAATATTTTGCTGAAACTAAATTTTGTCACCCCCTTTTATCTCGTAAGAGAGTGGTTTGTTTGAAAAATCACGAAACATGTCAAATCTAGTTTCGAGGAGAACGAAATATTGTGATAATTTTATGTGTGTTGTCCCATCCTCCGCGGTCTAGTGGCGAGACCTTCTATTTTCTTAAATGGCAACATATGTCGAATGACATTTGATTTGAAATCTACTTCGATTCTATTTACAAAAGTGGTATTATTTTTTAATTTGACAAAATACTTTGGGAGAAATTGCATATCGACCCTTTCCTAGCAAGGAACACTACCCAAGTGTAACACTCCAATTTTGATCAAATTTGTCAGGTAGATACTACACATGAAATAAACGAAAACGTGTTTTTTTTTGTTTCTGCGGAAAAACGGTTTTAGGTTTTAGAGGGCAAATGCCTCCACCCAAAATTGTGAAAGTGGTCGCCCGAAAGGCAAGAAGAAGTGGACCGAAGTGAATGAATTTGTGCACAGAGATGGTAGACTTAAAATAAGGGAATACGTATTTCGTATTTTCCTGGAAATAACGGGTGGGTGGGGCACAGACCCCTCCAAACATTTGATCACGAAATGTCAAAAGTGCTAATAAGTGTACGTCAAAAGTGCCGAAAGGACATGGAGAATTGAAACGAAACTGTGTGTAGGGACAATACGCACAACAGAAGCGAACACGTGTTTTTGATTTTGTGCGCAAAAACAATGTGGGGGAAAAGGGCTCCCCCTCCCAAGAATGAGAAATGGAACGCCACGAGCGCAGAAAGATGTGGACCGAAGTGAATAAAGTTCTGCACAGATATACTAGACATAAAATAAGCGAACACGTGTTGTTTAGTTTGTGCGGAAAAACAGTGTGGGGTACAAGCTCCCTCTCCAAAAAAAGGTAAATATTACCGCAGGAGCGCGGGAAGGAGTGGACGGAAGCGAATGAAATTGTGCATAGATATCGTAGATGTAAAACAAGGCAATACGTGTTTCCTAAGTGTCTCCGATTTGCTTCAAATTTGGCACAGCAACAGTAGACAGAAAATAAATCGACACGTCGTTGGTTTGTTTAGGCGGAAAACCATTGTAAGGGAGTAAAAGCCCCTCCTCCCGAAATATTACTATCAAATACGCTATAGGTAGGAAACGGCTAGTGTGAAAATAGTGAAAGTCCGCCAATGCATAAATGGCTCTAACGCGTTGTGCGTGGTGCAAAATCTCATTGTGTTTCGACTATTATTCCACAGACGTCCTTTTCTGTGAGACATTTGAACCATAATCAGCTAGTGACTTGTACAATATTTTTTTATATGTCTATATCTGTGTACATACACATAAATGTGTCGGAGCGGAGATATGTTGCAATCTATATCTCTCTTTCTGTGCATACAATCTCTACCACGACGTTTTCTGTACTTTCTACCTCAGTCTTTACTTCAAGTGTTTAACATGTTTGATGTTTGAAGAGTTATTTGCCTCTCGAAAACAGCCGAGGACAGAAAGTAACACGTATTTCCTACTTTCAAACCATCTATACATTGGCAGACTTTCACTATTTTCACACTAGCCGTTTCCTACCTATAGCGTATTTGATAGTAATATTTCAGGAGGGGGGCTTTTACTCCCTTACAATCTTTTTCCGCATAAACAAACCAACGACGTGTCGATTTATTTTCTGTCTACTGTTGCTGTGCCAAATTTGAAGCTAATCGGAGGGGACACTTAGGGAACACGTATTGCCTTCTTTTACATCTACCATCTCTGTGCACAATTTCATTCACTTCGGTCCACTCCTTCTCGCCTTTCGGGCGACCACTTTCACAATTTTAGGTAGAGGCGTTTGCCCCCTAAAACCGTTTTTCCGCAGAAACAAAAAGAAACACGTATTCGTTTATTTCATGTGTAGTATCTACCTGCCAAATTTGTTCAAAATCGGAGTGTTACACTTGGGTAGTGTTCCTTGTTAGTAAAGGGTCGAAATGAAATTTCTCCCAACGTATTTTGTGAAAATTCAAAAACAATACCATTTTTGTAATTAGAATCGAAGTAGCTTTCAAATGATATGCCACTTGACCCATGTTGACGTTTAAGAAATTAGAAGGTTTCGCGACTAGACCGCGGAGGATGGGACTGCACACATAAAATTATCACAATATTTCGTTCATCTCAAAACTAGATTTGACGTGTTTCGGGATTTAAAAAAAAAACACTCTCTTACGAGATAAAGGGGGTGACAACTTTTAGTTTCAGCAAAATATTTTAATTGTCAAGACCTTACAAAAGATATATCATTCGACACCCTTTCCAATTTGAAATTTTGAAGTTGCCTACTCCCCTTAGGGCCTTGGTGGCCAAGTTTTATAACTCAAAATGATGCTGGACGCGTTTTTGCATTTTATCATATTTGTAGCCGTTCGTGCGATACAAGGGGTGGCAACTTTTAATTGCACCACCCTGTATATATCCCGTCCTTAGGACGTCATATTCATCCGGTAGAAGGCAATGGCAAACCACCATCCGTTTACCTTGCTCAGGAACCTTGTGGTCAGGACATGCCTTCCGTCACAACACCCATCATTATCTCTAAATTTCCTTCCCTGTAAATCTCGCTTCAGTTTGTCAAAGAGGTAGTAATGGCTGGATGCTAGATCTGGAGTGTACGGTGGGTTTTTAATCTCCTGCAAGCCATAATTCTTCACTTCCGCTTGGCAACATTAGCTGTCACACGGTGCAATTTCTGAATTGATGAGAGAAGTCAGGACATCCATCTTATTCTGATCTTTATCATATGAAGTCCTTAGTGAATGATATGAAAGACGATTGTTTGGGAAAACCTCAATCTTGTTGAGTTTCCTTTGAGCTTACGACGCCTGTCGTTTAGCAGGCCCTATTATTCAAATGACACCATTTTCTTAATCATAACCTCCATACATGGTGTTATGTGTCATGTTCAGTGTTTTAAGATTAAGTCGAGGTTTATATATCAGACTGGAATCTTTTTTTTACCCTCTCAGAAGGGACATTATATTTACTTTATTTCGGAGCAGGTTCCCTTAGTCTATTCCCCTGTTCTTAGTGTCATGTTCAGTGGCTTTCCTACACCCCCGAAACACCCCAGCATACCCTAAAACTACAGTTACCTCCAACATAAAAAAGAAAAACTTAAAAACGATCGTAAATCAATGGTTGTAAGTTTCAAATGATGAAATGTTATGACTTTTCGGCCTGCATAAAATGATCTAATAGCAAATGATACAGGGAAAGAAGGGTGTATGTCCATAAAAGGTGATTTCTCATAAAACACATTTTAAAGTTTAACTCTCACATGTATTTAATATTCTAAAACCCGTTATGACTTGCGGATTATTTACGGTTTTAGATTGGAACTGTTCCAGCGGTTAGCTGTTACGAGTGCAAACTTTTTTTTTCTCATGGACATTTCCCCTTCTTTCGCTGTGCTCTGCATATTTATAACTAGAAATTGTTACACACTGTTAAATTTAGTATGATCAACACCTTTTCAGCCTGAATTGTATGGTCAAGACCTTTCCGACGACACATCAATCACCGGTCTACAACTTGTACATCTGATAATTGAATCGCTCATTGTTAAAAAAAAAGGGGTATGTGTTATGTGTTTTTAATGGCACATAACCCCTTTTAACATTTAACCAATTCTATTATATTCGGGCACGACCGATCAGACTGAACAGAATTATCAGCTCCCTTTTGTTAGTTACGTAATCAAAAGGACCTGAAAAGAACCTTAATGTTGAAGAAATTCTCCAAAATTGAAGACCTGAATTGCAAAACATCCTAAGTCCACTTTTTTCGAGTTTTCATTTTTTCTGTTCGTCGGTATCTATGTTCTAAGGGCTATCCACTTGCATAAATATTACATCCTAATCCCAACTCAAAAAATATTTTTTAATACAAAATAATTTCAACTGAATAGAATAGCTGGACTATTTTTTTTTTGACTGTTTTTTGTTCCTGATGAAAAAATATTCCGGTGGACTTCGGATGTTTTGCGATTCAGGTCTTCAATTGTGAATTGTGTATCAGACTGAACGAAGACTTATAACGTTGTTGCATTGCAAACAGCTCCTGTATGAAGTTGTTTGGAATGTATAGAGAGGCGTTTATTGTAAGAATGAGGTCTTATCAAGAAAATTAATTAGTTTAAGTACACTGCAAAAAATAGCTGTGTTAATTCAACACAATGCGGTGTCCCAGCGTGACTACCACTTTTGTGTTAAATCAACACAATACACGGTGTTGATTTCGGTACTGTGAAAAAAAAGTTATGGCTGGAGTGAGATTTGAACATGGGTCTCTCAGTTACAAGTTGAGTGTCTTACCGACTTAGCTAAAGCGTCAGACAGCAAGTGCACTAGATGCAAACGATATTTAGTGAACAACATTAGAATTAAACGACTACACGACTACACTATAGATTTAAACAGTGTATGGGTTCAAATATATGTTGCTGAATCCCCAAAACTAACTAAGTTACTTGCACGACTTATCCCATTCTTTAATCACTTCCCATTTGTCAATTGAGAACCAGAATTCTCATTCATTGAGAATATTCTATTTCTATAAAAACAAGCAAGATGGCGACAGCCAAACACTTGAGCGGCATTACTGCTTATCGCAACAACATGTCATATGTTGCGCTTGCTTTCATAAAAATGGAACATATTCTCAATAAATGGGGATTGTGATTACTAATTGACCAATGGAAAAGTGATTAAACCATGACATAAGTCGTGAGAGTAAATTTGTTTGTGTTTGAGGGTCAGCAAGATTTCTTTATCATCTTTATTGTTTCAATCTAGTGCTTTTTCTGTCTGACGATTTAGCGAAGTCGGTAAGACACTTGACTTCAAACTGAGTAACCCATGTTCAAATCTACCTACAGCCGTAACTTTTTTTTTTCACCCAGTACCGAAATCAACACTGTGTGTTGTGTTGATTTAACACACAAAAGTGGTAGTCACGCTGGGACACCGCATTGTGTTGAATTAACACAGCTATTTTTTACTGTGTACTTGGGAGCATCAAAACGGAAACGAGACCACGGAAGAAATAAAAAGTCGTTTAGTAGGGAGCAAAGTATACATTGAGTCCAGACATTGAATTAGTTTTAATAGTAATTTGCTAATTGTGTATCATTTGAAAGTTTTTTTTTTGAGAAACTTCGTCTTGCCTATTTTTATGAGTTCATGAGCTCAACTTATTTTCAATAACTTTTTTGTTTGCGTCATTAATTATTCAGAATGGTGTCAGTATTTTATTTGTTTTTAAATATTATTTATTTGTTAATCGAAATTTCATTGATACGGTAGATGTCACTAGGGTAGCAGAAAAAATATTTTTTCTCTTTTAATCAAGAGTTACTTATTCCTACATAGAATACCATAAAGTATTTCTAATGTATTTAGGGTGTTACGTGTCGAGAACAATTTCAAATTTCTATAAATGAATTTAAGCCAATTTATCCTTAATTTATATCAGTCTATAGGCATTTTACTACTATTTGGCCTATATAAACACTTTCTATAATGAACAAGTCAACAGGCAATGATACTATTCATGAACGTATTTTTGTAAGTTGCATGGGAGAATAATAATGTTGAAATGACATACGTTGTTCCCAATGCACTGTTCAGTAAAAGCCAGCCATGATATTCGAGACGACAGTTCATGTTTTCAAATTATATTTATTCCAAAACTTTCCTATTTTACCAGCCTAGAAGAGGTGTATTTCCGCCAAGATTTTTCAGTTTGGGGTGGTGGTGTAAAGTCAAAATTGGGAGGGTGTAAGTGAAGTTTCGTACAGTTTCTATCGATTTTTCACAGTAAAAATTTTAAAATTGGGGGTGTTGTCGAGAATTTAGGGGGTAAACACCCCCTGTACAGAGGTGTGTGGCGGAATTACTGGGTGACACGAGAAGAAATGGGAAAATGTTCGAAACAAAATTGTTTTCTTTTAAAGTGTTTTCTTAAGGTGGTTTCATTCAGTGATTCCGCCAGACCTCCCCTGTGGGGGGTGTCAGCCCCCAAATTCTCGACACACATTTTTGCTGTAAAAAATTGATAGAAACTGTACAAAACTCACCTTACACCCTCCCAATTTTTTGACTTTACACCCCCTAAACTGAAAATCCTGGCGGAAACCCTGGTTTAACTTGAGGTGTAGCCTTAATTTCATTCTTATATATTCATTCATCATAGCAAGAAGATTTTTCTTTCTACATGAATTTTTTGCTTTCATTGTTTCAAACTTTGTATCATTATCATACGCAAAAATATCTTATGATGTAACCATGTATTACTTTTTATTTATTATTATTATTTGATTCACACATATGGAAAAGCTCTGATGTCATTCGGCACATGATAAAAAGACCAAACGTGTATACAAAGTCTCCACACAGAATTTATCCTCGAAATTTCATTTAAAAGAAAGCAATTGGTCACTTTATTCCCCGTCTAACGTAACCTACTCATAACGTGACTTACGGGTACTTTTGAGTTGTCAATAGACTTTTCAATACGCTATCAAATTCCCTCTCACAGAAGGAAGACTTCTTTTTAATTGTCTTGTACACTTGTCATTCAGAGACACTCAACAAACAAATCTCGACATAGTAACCCACTAAGCGAGCGCCTTTTATCTCATTTGCTAGCCAAGACAAACATAAACACTTTTTTTAAAAAAAGATTTTTAAAAATAAGTTAAGTGTACACCGTGTTGTACGTAGGTGTTTGAAGGTAAAAGACAAGTGTTAAATGAGAAGTGTGTTTTGTAAAAGAACACGCGGGGAATGACCATTGGACCTGTCAAACAAGCTGAGAGAGTTGGAAGTCATTTTGTTTACAGGTGTGAAGAATGACACATCTTCTTTCGCTGCGCATTTCCTTTTTAAGACTGTTCAAGTAGCCTTTCTTTTAACTAAACACATTGCAATTGCTAAGGAAAAAACAACAACAAGAAAATGTGAAAAAAGTGTGATCAAAAGCCTATGCAACGTTTGCCAATAAGTGTACAGGGCTGGATCCAGGATTTTCGTGACGGGGCGCTGATCTGAAAAAAAGACTAGGAACATTTTCCATATCTTCTTTCCGATGAATGAATATTTTAAGTATAAATTTACCTATTTTACCTCATATTGCTCAGTTTTCTCGTGGAACGTGTCACGAAAGGCATTTTAATCCAGATTTAAGATATTAGTCATACTTATAATAATTATGGGGTGGCGAATTACGATTCTGTATTTGTTTTCTACGCCGCCTGGTGCCAAACTAGCCTAACTAGGAGTGACGTAATGCTCGTAAACCATGCGCAATATCTACGCTTTTAATCTCTTGTGGATTAATAAGATGAAGTAACAGACGATCAGCTCACACTCCGTACTTTTCTTCGTGTCGAACACAGAAATAATCAGGACATATTTGTTTTATGAATTTCCGGACAATATAGGAACCGGATACCCTGTTCCAGACTTTGGAACCGGTTCCGGATCTTTGAAATACGGATCTGGATCTTGGAATTGGATTCGAATCTTAGAACCGATTCGAAGCTTGGAACCGAGGAACCAGTTCCACATCTTGGAACCGAGGATCCGGAACTTGGGACCAGTTACTCGGTTACGTCAGAATTAATGTGTCGAGTGTATCACCAGTATATGCGTAGCTAAAGTCGTGTACACATTTCACATATAGTTACACATGGCTGTAGTGTGTACACTGTAGTGTATAAATAACTTTCATCAGGTATAATATTGCTCTAAATGACACATACTTCTGGAAACAACATCATGTTCCTTAAGAACTTCTCTGAAGAAGATGTTCATTGTGTTTTAGAAACGTCAGTACTTGTTTTCTTCACAAGAGTTTAGTTGAAAATCCATAATACATTTTGAGATTCCTCAGCAATTTATGCCATCCAAAATGTGCACCAAATTTTACGACAAATATAACCACAGAATGAAACTTCCCCTAAAATTACCAAATTTTAACATTTAATCAGTAGCGAATTCTGAGGATAGACTGGGAAGATAGTGTCTACCCATTTTTAAAAATAAATTTATTTAGTTATTTTTTTCCACTATAACAAGCTGATATTTTCAGGAACAAGTGTAAGTACTTTGTAATATAACAGGAACACGAAAAAAACAAAGGTTTTACTCTTGTTATATATGTGAGAATAAAATTCACAACTATTAGATTTGTAGCTTATATTATCTCTTTGCGAAAACGGAAAAATCATCAAAATGTTGGAATTGCTTGTTAGCACAAATATTCATTTTTATAGAATATATTAGCAACACTGGCAACTGGTGTGTTTAAGGACGGGAACACATACAATATATGTATTGTGTTTAATAGTGTTATATGTCAAGTTTGGTGCGGATAAATCCAGCGGTATGGAAACGTATTTTTAAAAAAAATTAAAGTACGTTGACAGCACTGGCGACCAACATGCTTGGGGACAGGGACAACGTTTTGTCCAATAATGTTTCGTGCTGTTACATCTAACATAATGGAAGCTGTTTGAAAAAAAAAAAGTTTTATAGAAAATATATTATTAATACCGCAGCTTGGGTGCTTGGGGGCGGAGGCACTTACAGCATTTTTCCGTTACATCGAATAACGTTTTTGACAATTTTGATGGAGATAACGGACTATAGAAGCAATTTAAACAAATGATTCTTTTAAACGATTGGCAACACTGACTCACAACACTAATCAAGACGGTTTTGCAGCTCTGAGCTAGAATATACAAGACCTTTCCAATGACATATCAACAACGCCTCTAGACCATGTATTTCCTGAGATTTATTTTTGGACATGTACGTACGGATTGAGCGGTGTTATAAGGTCCCGATTTTATAGCTTCGCTATCACAGGGCCCAAACCTAATTCATTTTAATATTCTCCTTCCTAACGTAGTTCCGCCTTTTCTTGAAGCAGCTAGCTATCCAAACATATTCAGGTAAAATAGGTCGTAGCCAACATCTCTATATCACCTTATTTATTAGCAATTATTGTTGGTTCTATCAAGTCATTTTGACAATTAACCCTTCTTTGATTCAAATGTGAATTGCCTATAGGTATATGAAAATATGTTAGGATGCAAATAACACATACCAAAAATTATTAGTTTAAAATATCCTCCCGCAATATTCTCAAAGTTACTGCATCTTACCTGTTTTCAAATTGGCAGAAAGGTGTAAGATGATTGATAGCTAAAAATCTTACTTTCTCACGGGAACGATCTGTATTTAATACCGTAATGTTCCTTTGGGAACACCCTGTTGTTTGTGGAAATATAGGTAGAGATAAAGATACACGGGGTATGAGTTTTGCCCATCACCAGTTTTATTTATAAGTTCTTTAGATTAATAAAAAGAGTCTCCCGTACCAAAGTAATTATACAAACTGAAAAGTTATATTATAACTTTTCTGGCTTCTTCTTCTTGGGTGTAGGCCTCGTAGAAGAGAGAAGGATTTGGTATAGCACCAGTCCGCAGCAACTGAGTGCAGGAAGGAAGGTACCAGTCCGACAGCAACTGAGTACCGGATTTTGTGCCAGTCCGTAGCAACCGAACACAGGGTCAATTAGGCAGCCCACCTGTCCGACAGCAACAGAGTGAGCAGGATAGGAAACCCTCCAGTCCGACAGCAACTGAGAGAGCGATTTTAGGAAGCACACCAGTCCGACAGCAACTGAGTGTACAGGTCTTAAGGAGAGTACCAGTCCAAGGCAACTGAGTACTAGAGAAAGGGGAGAAACCAAAGGAACATTACGATACAGAACTTTCGAACCTGAGGTAAGAGATCCACCCTAGCGATGGCCAGCCTTGTCAACACCTTGTCAATGTTCATTAATTATCTACGCGCTTCAATGTGAGTAAATTACAGTGAAGCTACGTTTCTAACCAAATTATGAGCAGCAAATTTCTTCGAGATGGCTCTCTCTACCATTTGAAAAAGAATAGTCCCTTCTTAATTTATATGAAAGAATATGTTAATATATTGATAACATTAGCATACTGATAAAGTAGGTAGCCAAAATATGAGAGACAACAGCAGATCTTTCTTTCCTTTTTAAAAACTTTGAAGGGTATAATATACTCTTTCGGAAGAAGACTGACTCCTAGCGATAGATCAGTGTTTATTGAGAACAGAGCTTATGTGTTTATAATATCTGGTGTAGTAAAAAGTAATCCATTATTTTGCCAATAGATGGCTTCAGTGATCTGTATCTCGCGTTGTATAAGTCCGATCGGGTTCAACGAGATGGCGTTCAAACGATGAGATTGCGTACTACAAACACTGTTCAGATACTGTAGTTGTGATGAGTTGACTCAGTGTTGTCTGAGCGCGCGTCAAAATGGACACTAGCAAAGAGAAAATACGCTATATTTTACAGTTTTTCTTCGATAAAGGCGAAA